>CAXITT010000009.1:1077783-1165622 GCA_964033795.1 Lymnaea stagnalis
TTCTTTTTTTTTTTTTTTTTTTTTTTTTTTTGAAAATAAATTTTAACCAAATTAAAGGGGAATAGTATTTTTGTCCGTTACAGAAAATCATTATATTACTAACATCCAATGTCTTGTTTTTATAGGTACAAATGTGCCAGTTCGGTCATTTTAATTCGGTTGGGGCTGGGAGTTGAGCTGAAGGTAATGGGGTGATCTGGGGAGGGGTGAAAGCCTCTCCTCATACAATTTTGGATAATTTCAAAATCAAGGAATGCGTTTTGGAGCACACAACATGATTTTGGTAATTTAGTTTTGCATCAATATAGCGACGGAAAAGATGCAAGAAAATGTAGGTGTCTCTCAACCTGGTTATGTTGATAGTGTTATACAAACATTTTAATTGTTACTAAATAGTAATCTTGAGTTACATTTTCTTAACTCGTTTCTTTCACCTACTTCATTACCAAATGAATATCAAAATAATGCAGTCCAAAAAGGTGAATCTACACCGTGACAGACCGTTATACAAATTGAACGAACGTGGAAAAAAAATTGATAGGCGAACTATTTGCATTTTGAAAAATAAAAAAAGATAATAATAATATCATTTTTTTAAGATTAAATATTGTTTGTAGTTTAGGTCTGTAGATCTTTTATGGCAATTTAAAAGGGGTCATTTTCTTTTTAAAGCTGTAGACCTATGTGAATGACATGATTATATTGAGAATATAAATGACACATCAATGAACCAGTGTCGTAGGAAGGAGGGTTGTTACAGTCATATGCAAAGAACATTGAATTCATTGACCCCCCCCCCCAAAAAAAACGCTTTTTTTAGTCATAAGACTGTAACAGCTCTGAAGCTCTAGAGGATTTATTTTTAACTTTTTGCTACATTATTGAAAAAGCATGGGAAGAGCGTCCGATTGCCTCCCGGCGCATCCTGGCACACACCTCTGTTCTCTGCCACATCTTTTTCTCGAATTCATGCCTTTCCTATCTAACCGAACTTCTCTCTGTCTGTTCACCCCTTCAACAGCTTCGCTCCTCCGCAGACGCGCATATTCTTTCTGTCCCCAGGAATCGCACAAAAACATACGGTGAATGATCTTTCTCTTTCTGTGCCCCCAAACAATGGAATTCTTTTCCACTACACATTTGCAATATACCGACCTTCACAGCCTTCAAAACTGCACTCAAAACACATCTCTTTAAACTCTACTATCCTGACTGATTCCCCCCGCTGACCGATAAACGATGCTGTTGGGTGCCGTCCATGGCTTCACATGTAATAGTTATGGAATTGNGGGGGGGGGGGGGGGATTGAATATACATTTGGTTTTTTTATATTTATTTAATCAATGTATGTTAATTTTTAAGCTCATGATTATGTTTGTCATATTGTATGTACTGCGTGGTGAGCCCAGCCCTAAGCTGGGGTACCGCGCTATTTAAAACTACTACTACTAATAATAACAATAATAATCTCTTATTATAATTTTAAAATAGCAACGAAATCATGCGTCCACTGTTTTCTGTCGATGGCGTGATTCTGCACCATTTCAATAAAGGAACAGGAATTTTTCTTAAAAAACATATTTTTTTCACTTTCAATCTGTGTGCTCTTTAGCACGAGTTCGTCTTGATGCCTGGTCTTCATATTATAGTACAAGCTATAAATACAATTTAATTTAATAAACTACACCATTTCAAATTAGTAAAACTTTGAGTTGTAACATTAACACTAACACAGTATTTTTTTTTCAATAACAACCTGGCACCGACGGACGGTTACCCGGGCAAGGGTTCTTAACTCATTTGACCGCCGTTAATAAATAAAACCCATTCCAAACCAGGTCGGTGTCATATCCCGCTTCTTAAACAATTGCAATGTGCGGAGCTACTTTTTTAGTTTTAAAGGGAACCAACTCCAAATATTTTCAAAGCCTAAAAAGAATTTTTAGATTATTTTGATTTTTTCACCGTTATCCAGCATATATCTTGTGTTTATTTTGATCTATGTTTAAGGACGCAAATCGAACATGAATGTTTGTGTACTAGCTACCCCTTTCTCTTTTGCAACAGTGGTTGTGGCTGATAATTATGTTGATACGTTTCCTCACCCCCAAGGATTAATAGCCTACTTGCATAGGCTTTTTGTTCAACTAGAGGTTGAAATCGTATCTCTTGAAAGACCAGTTACGATTAAAGGTTCTTGGAAAACAATTATAAAAATAGACTCTTTCCTAAAGACTTTGATTTCAACTCTCCACAGTGCCATATCCAAGGGGGAGGTACCAAGTGAAGACGACTTCAATCAAGCATTTACTCATTTTGAAGAGGAAAATAATCATTGGTCTGAGCCGATAGAGACTAAGCAACCTACCTCACTAAAAAACAAATTGAAATCAAAAATACTGGATGTTGCAGGTCTATATGAAAGTAACTCTTCCAATAACATTTACCAGGATGATCATCAATATTCAGATTCAACATTACAAAATCCAGAGGTGGAGTCTTCATTATCTGCTTCAGCTTGTCCTGGTGAAAATATAATTATTGATAAAAATAAACATGACAAATGGTATTTTAATGTAAATCCAAGAGGTAAAACCGGAGATAAGACTAGAAAAAGATATTCAAATTCTGGTCAAACTCCCCCAGAACCAATTGTTATTGTTGAGACAGAAGGGACAAGCAAGTTTAATCAGCCTTCTATAACAGAAATTGAACAAGTGTTATGTCAAGTTTATAATAAAGAAACTATTAAAAAATTTCAAAAAAAAAGTTTAAATGAAGACAATGATCCTTATGTCCAGGAAAAAAAGAAAATGACTCTGCCTCCTGAAAAAAAAAATACAGTGAAAGAAGAAATTGAAAATGTAGTTGTAGAAGAGTCAACAATGACTGGAACATCTCATAATTTAATAAAGCCATCTCAAGAAAAGAAAGAATCTATCCTAAGGAAAAGACAACAAAAAAGTAAAGATGGTATAAAGATTGCCACAAAAGAAACCAACATTAACATGATACCACTAAATGTCAGAGATAGTGGAACTACAGTTGTGAATATCAGTAAACCAGCTACTGAGAAGAGAAAATCCAATACTGAAATAATTTATAAAAGACAATCGGCACGACAAAAGTTGAAAGCAAAAAATAATAATTTAAATTTGAAAGATGATAATCTGCCATCTAATAACAATATCAAAACTAGAAAGTCCAAGGAAGCAAATAAAGATTATGTTGCAGTTAAATTTCATCAAAGCACCAATGCCTCAAAGAAAAAATGTAAATCTGCTTTTGCAAATGAAACTACAAATACAATTTATACTGTTAATGGCAATCTACCTTCAAAGATGTTAAATGAAAAAGGTAAACAAAAATGTAGACAAAAGGAAAAAGATGTTAAAAAATCAGCAGAGAAAAAGGCAGATACACAAGTAGGAAATGTAAAGAAAAAAAGAGGCAGAAGGAGCCAAGAGAAAGAAGATTTATCTGATTCCCGTTTTGAGTGTGATCAATGTCTTTATGAAACATCCAAATTTTTGCAGTTAGTTGAGCACAAACGACGTATCCACTTAACAAAAACATTTACATGTGAAATTTGCTTTAAAGAATTTGGATACCGGAAAGATTTACGCCGTCATATGATATGCCATTCAAAAGCTGAAAATTGTTGTAATATATGTGGCAAAATGTACAAGGATGTGAAAAGGCTGACTGATCATAAGAAGATTCATACAGAAGGCTACATAAAACCTCAATTCTCTTGTAAATTTTGTTCTAAATCTTTCAGCACAAAATATGTCCTGGCTTACCATATAAAATCGAATCACTTGGGAATGAAACGTTCTTACATTTGCCCTACATGTGGTAAAAGCTTTTCCCAAAAAAGCTCTTACCTCCAGCATGCTAATGTTCATATGGGAATACGGCCTTACTCATGTGAAGAGTGTGGAAAGACATTCTCTTATGTGAAATCATTGAAAGAGCACAGGTTTATGCACAAGGATGAAAGAGTGTTTACATGTAATATTTGTGAAAAATCATTTCAGCAAGCATCGGGCTTAGCTATTCATGCTAAAGTTCACAAAGCCACAAAAGATTATGTGTGTTCAATGTGTGGTAAAGGTTTCAGTCAAAGACAAGCAATGGTACGACATGAGCGGATTCATGCTGGAGAAAAACCCTATGAATGTGGTATGTGCCGCAGAGCATTCGCTGACTCATCTGTTCTTCGTAGACACATGATTTTGATCCACAAAAAAGATCCTAAAATGTGGAAAGAGGATACTATCTGTCAAATTCAGAAAAAGAATGATTTTTTTGTGAGTGTAATCAATGCAAATAAATCTCCAGACCAACATAGAGGTCCAGGTCATGTGGAACAGCACCAAGAGCAATGCAGTCAAGAATCTAATTCAGCATATCAGCCAAATTATGAAATAGGACAGGAACTTCCAGTCAAAGAATTTCAAGGCTCAGACTTTCACATTGAGGAAGAACAATTTGTAACTGTTTCCCTTGCACCAAATAGTGAAAGTAGAGATGCAACCTCCCATGTTAAAGAGGAACCTGTGTACACTCCTCTTTCAGATCCTACATCCTTGAGAGAACAGTATGGGAACCGTCAATTCAATGAGTTGAGATCAATTGTAACTGTAAATGCATCAGATGAAACTCAGTCCATAAATAATCATAGAACAGTGAATTCAAATGAATGCCACTTAGAATCATCACAGTTTCCATCGCCACAGTTTACAATACAAAACAGCACAAATCAACTACAGAATATTATTTCAGTGGCACCACATTTGGTGGAGACTCTGTCAGAACAACATATGTCATCAATGTCAGCCCCAGCACAGTTAGCATCTGCTCATACTGAAAGTACACAACAGTTTGTTCCTGCTGAGTATACTCAGAGTTATGACACTGGCTGCGTCTACAGGGCAGAGATGCCACAAGTGCAGTATGCTACAGTGATGCCTCACTCATTTGCACAAACTATTGTTGTTCTTCAAGACAACCTTAATATTGGCACAATTACCTACCATCATCCTAATGTTAATGTCTCATTGTCTGATGAACCAATCTCTAACAGTATTCACCTTCAGAACACCAGTCAAAGTCCTTAAAAGACTAAGAAATTCTAAAACTTATTTAAAGTTATTTATTATAACTGCCTAACTATAATGTTTTATTGATTTTTGTTTGTTATTGAATTAAATTCTCATATTATTTCTCATGATCCTAGCCTCTTATTTTTCTCATAATCTCCAAATGTGACTTGGCATTTGAAATTATTTATATTTTATCCTTTCAGTCTTGTGAAAGTCTACTTAATATTTTAAGTTTTTTTTTTTAAACTTGAAATTTATCCTTCAGTAACCATTTGTTAAACATTCTTTAGATTATAGTTAATGATTTATATACTTGAATCTTTTGTTTATTCCGTCATTGGTTACTCTGAAAAATTGTTAAATTTGCTGTTCTCTTTTAACTTTGATGATTGGACAAGGTTGTGTTCTTCCATCTTCACTGATACGTTCGACTAGTCAGTTTGAAAAGAAATTTATTGAAGTAAAATTTTGAAGTCTCCTTAATTGTGGAATGTGCATGATGCAATCCTGAACCATTTCTCTTGGTCTCCACCATCAGAGGTTGCTTAACTAACTTTTAAGAATGTTTTTTTTTTAATGTAATAATGGAAGAATAAATTAACGGAAACGTCATTTATCCTAACAGACCCATGGCAGGTAAAATGTTTGTACAAATACCAGACAATTCCGACACTTGTCGCATAATTCAGATTCAAGATGCATCCTGTACAAGCATTAACTAGACTGGAATATTTCCATCAGCAAACTTGTTACCGGTACCGGTTATTAATATATATGACAGAATACATGCCTGCAGCGACAAAGTAACCTTTGATTTTATTTCAAGCACCATTAGAAATGAACCCATTATTTTCCAATCGGCATCAGTCAGCTGACTCTTATGCATTGGGTGGTATGGTTAATCAAAGCAGTGTTTCTCAGCAGGATTCACATGGCTCTCCAGGGGACAACAGCATATTTCTTGAAGCCAATGTAAAATTATTAAAAACGACTTTATGTAGTTATAAAAATATTTTTTAATATTATTATCAATAACATGGATGGGGACCACAGAGCTAAATGAAAAGTTGAAGTGGGCCTCAAGAAGAAATAGGTTAATACACACTGCAATAAATCACCATTCTTGTGTAACTATAAATTATACTATAATTTAAGAATATATTTTTTCTACGCACTAACTTATTTGGTGCAACCTTTCCAAGGCAGTTATTTGTTATCAGACGCACCCCTTGTCCCAATTAAAAATCTACGCCCTACTGAAGTTTTAATAGTTGACGTCAATAATTGCTAATATTATTTTAATTTTACTTGTTTTTTTACTTTCAATCTTAGCTCATCTTTAAAAGCAAGCAAACATATTCAGGCACACTTTTAACTATAAATAGCTTTCTTATTTTTTTTTTTTTTTGGTTGTTCATTCAGCTCATTAGTACCGGTATTATAAATTTCCTTGCCTTGTTTTCTTCTTTTTGTTAAATATTTTTAAACACATGAATTTGCCTTAATAACTTTGTATTAATAATTTCATTAACCAAAGTCTGTTATAAACTTAAATTCGTTTATGTATCTGATTCTTGGAACAAAAGCTATTCTTAAATACTGTCACACATTAAATAGAAACCAATGGGACACCATTCAAATTTGCTATATGGTTTTGAGAATTTCAAAAGTTTTTTTTTTTTTTGCCTAGCTAAAAAAAAAGATTTCAAATTATTTTTAAAAAATTCTTACTCATGGCAAAAATATTTTTCACTACCCGGTAACACTAACATTAAATAGAAACCAATGGGACACCATTCAAATTTGCTATATGGTTTTGAAAATTTTAAAAGTTTTTTTTTTTTTTGCCTAGCTAAAAAAAAAAGATTTCAAATTATTTTTAAAAAATTCTTACTCATGGCAAAAATATTTTTCACTACCCGGTAACACTAACATGGGGAAAGCTTGTGACTGCTAGACTTAAATAAGAGACATAATATAACATGGTTGATGGACAACTTGACATTAGAGTACTAAAAATAAACCACCTATCTCAAGTTGAAGCCTTATTTATTAGATACCAGAACCCTACTTATCATTATACACATACCGGTAGCAATTAATTTACAAGACACTCCTTTTATATTATACTCTAGAACTTGTACATCAAAATAATTAAAATGATAGTTGAATTTTGCATTCATCACAGCTTCCTTTATTTTAATCCAAAATCTTCTTCATTTAAGATTGCAGAATTTGCTTAAATTTTTGTATTGTTTTTACTGGTGCATGACAGTATCATTGATCATTGCTTGTAAAATTAAATGTTTTATTGGTTGTTTTTTTTTGCTTGTATATTTATTGTATCTGCCTCAGACTGGGCAAGTTTTTAAATTTAAAAAGTTGGCATCTATGGCATACTCCAACTTGAAGAGGCTGCATTGTTAATACCTTATAGGATAACTGGAAAGATGTGTGTTCAAAGTGAATTATTTCCATGTAAATATGTAATTAAATATAATGTATTTCCTGTGAGGGAAAATACTGATTTGTTCATCATCCTGTTTATAGCAATTGTGAATTTGGTTTATACTGTATGGAGTCAACACACCAAATCTTGTTATTAATTTATTCTCCATATAAATTTTATCACGTTTATTAACCAAATTCACAATTTTCTTCTTTTATATAACTAAGGGCTCACAATCAACGTATGGATCATTCTGGCTCCAATGTATGTAGAGGGATTTGCAATGTTTCTGTGCCTGGTATTGAAGAGAATATTTCACTGATTTCAAGGACTTCAGCTTTTTATAAGGGACTTGCGCCCTCTCTTATTTTTTTTCTTTCATTTGTAAGTAGGATATATGTGTATGTATATATATATATATATAGATATATATATAAATATATTTTGTACATTTAATTTATACTTATATTATATGAATGTGGGTTCTTTGGGTTTTTTTTCTTGTACTGATGAGGCATTTGCCAAAAATTTTACATTTGTAATCTTTATAATCATTAAAGCTGAACCTATATTATTTTATTTACACAAATTGTTTGTGTCTCATTAATCTACTTGAAAGCTTTATCGCAGTGCGGAACAACACTTAAAATGTGACAACTGATAATTTCTAAAATTCTGAACCCAGACAATTTAAATTTACAAATATTTTATTATGATAGTTTTTAAATCACAGTTTTATGTACGGTAATGTAATACATTAAAAGCAAGTAATAATGCTTAACACTTAAGATATGATCCCATCTTTTCTAGGACAACACACCAATTGCCCTGGTCATAGTAACTTTTTATGACTTCACACTGAGCCACTTTTTTAGAAACAGCTTCCAGTTCACCCTGCCTAAACACATGATAGTATCTGTGAAAAACATGGCTTGTGTCATGACTGCTGTCACCTTTAGTCTTGTCCACATGTTCTGCCTGTTTACTTTTCAACTGCCAGGGTACCAGCATGTCCTGCTCTTTGAACTGAGTTCTGTTAACATGTACATGTAATGTCTTGGCAGTTGTCTGCAAATCACAGATTTCATTACTACATGACTTTTCTTCCACATGTTTACTATGTAAACCACAACAATGAGTGAGTTCAAGTTCTTTGTTTACATCAGGTGATTGTGCAATGCTGTCAATGTTGAAGTCCTGAACCCTTGAGTACTTGTTATGGTCAGAGACAGTTGTTTTAACTTCACCATCTTGAAAATTTTCATCATTGCCAGAAGAAAGATTCAACAATTTTTCAACACAAACACCAGTTTCCATGTTAAGCTCATCCTTGTCTTTTATGATTGTTTTTTCTCTCTCATTTTCCTTTGTAACTTGTGCACTTTGTCTTTGTTTCTTAGGATTGATGTATTTTGAAATTGTTTTGTTACATTCCTGTTCAATGGCCCAGACATAAATAAGAGCTTTTCCACCAGGTCTTAAGATTCGAACAACCTCACTTACTGCTTTGTGTCGCCTCTCCTAAAAGATTCAAAAAGTAAAAGCATTTTTAAGCATAAGATGACCCATATGATTATTATGGAATCATCTTTATTTTCTTATTCTCTGTTATTGTTGATTCTGATTTTTAACATATGGTGAGTAAAATATAACTTTTGTATTAACAATATTATAGCCAACCCTTTGAACCCTAAGCTCCTGATGAATATCACACAAAACTGACATTCTTTGAAAACTTAAACCAGTACTTGGATTAGAATAGCAGCCGATTTTTATTTATTTAGTATAACTTTGACTCTCAATTCATGGCCAAAGTTCCTGTTTAGTGTGCGGAATCCTCACACTTCATTTAGGCATAGGTAAGTTAAATAATTTTTGCACCAATATTTGTTCATGACTTTCTTTTTATAGGTCAGTCTCATTAGGCCTAGTTTGGAAAGTCACATGCTTGGTAAATTTCAACGCATGTACAACACATTTATTGTTTCAAGTACCTTGAGCAGACAGCTGTGAAAGATGAAAGCCCACATTTTGTAACTGTTTATGCAACTTAGGGTGTAAGACTGATATATTAGTCTGCCAATGGATTTTTTTTTTAACACAGACTGAAGAAGCGAGAGCTTGGGTTCAAAGGGTAAATACTATGTTCAAAATGATGTTTTTTCTACCTTTGTTGCCATATGATGAATAACAGCTATACACAAGACCACATCAAAGATGTCTGATCGGAATGGCAGACAAGTTACATCAGCAACACAGGTTTCAAAGCCCCTGCTTCGGCATATATTGGCAAGATTTCCACTATAGTCACTTCCAATCTGTAAAAATGTTGCATATTTCGATTAATTTGACATTTGGTTAAAATATTCAGTGAACACTTATGCTTATCAGGATTTAAAACATTTCATATAAACAGAAAATGATGATTTATATAGAAGCAAATAATTTGTAACTGATACCAGTACACTAAAGTATATTTAATTTTATCTTTAACTCTATCCCAGTCACCAACATTCATTACTGTCATTTAAACTACTAAAACAAATAGTCTGAATATATTTTCTTTCATTATAGAAATTTGCTTTTATAAAGAATATTATATCTAGGAATAAGCTGATTATATCCAATAAAACTATGTTTTGAACTTGAATGTTAAGTACAAATATACAGCTTCACCAGACCTAAAATCAAGCATTTAAAAAAATGTTGATTGTAGAAAGAAAATGTTTATCTTTCAGTTTAAGTCATGGGAGTTGGTATTTCTACCTCAAATAAACTTTTATTGACACCAAGGCATTTTCCATTTCCACATCCAACATCAGCCAGTAAGGACATTGCAGGCTGTTCCAAGAGAAAGTCAACAACTCTAGGCCATGGTTTATAGCGTGTGCCACTGAAGTGTGCCGCTATGTCATCATACACCTGAAAATATGAAGGAGTTGTATCATTTAAATTTTAGTAAGAGTTAAAATTGTAAATGAGTAATATATTCCTTTTTACTTATAATTATTCAGTTCTAATAAAACTTCTTACCAAAAGCTAATTTTTTATCTCAAAAATTAACTGAGTGAATATTGCTGTTAAATAATGTTGTTAGTAAAGGGAAATATCATATTTAAAAACATATATAGTTAAATATGCTTTCATAATTCTAAATTGTACTCATTTAGTTATATTTTTAGTGAATGGCATCTTCCATCATCAATCATATGAGTGTTTGGGGTTTTAAAGACAAGCATTTTTTCATAAATAAATTAATTGCCAAATAGTAATTGCCTTGTGGACATGTTGCCTTTCCAGTTCAATGGCTTCACCATCATTCTGTGGTAACATTCTTGCATCGATTCCGCTGTTCTCTCTGATGGACTTGCGCTCTTCTCTATCGAGGATAACTTTTCTAAATGTGAATGATGTCCTTGTTTCCCTGGTGAGCAGTGTCACACCATCACCACTAGCTGTGGTGACAATATCAGATTTTCTCGGTGTTATACCATGTGACCAGACATATCTAGAGTCTCCTGTCATGACAATGAGGCTGCGACTAGGTAAAAGAACTTGGAGATGCTTGCCTTCAGGGTGACGGAAGTCCATGACAACCTTGGACACAATAATATTACTTTAAACTGGTAACTTTTTTTGAACAATAAGCCTAAATTTTTTTAATTAACCCTATAACTGTCAAGTGAATTTTTCTGTAGCATCAAGCTAATTAAGCATTTTTCATATGCTTGTCAAAAATGACAAAATCCCAAACTAAACGAATTCAGAGAGAAGTATACATTTTCTGAAAGTACATTGGACAAGGTATCCTATGGTATGAAATGAATTTTTTTTCCATATTATACCTTTACAGAGTGAGTAAAATTTTACTACATAACTTCTGAATTCAACTCTATAAATTGTTCAAACTATCATAAAATCAAGTTTTTTAGACACTACACGCAATATTCTTTCAGATATTCTCAAGTCATAGGTACTTATATAGAAAATTGTAATATCAGTGAATTTTTTTTCATTCACTACCTTCAAATTTCTGTCATATAAAATACAAGTGAGGGAGGCACGAAATGAGTTCAAAAATTCATTTTGAAATGAATTTATTAAATCCATTTTATTTATTAATTAATACTCCAGAGTATACAGAAACACAGATGTCTTTGAACCTCTTTAGGGTAGGTTTTTGGGATCCAATCTTAGTCTTCTCTGTTCGATTTCCACCCTTTCCCCAACAAATCGGTTGGTAACAATAGGACTAAGCTGAGGGGTCTAAAATTTGTAGTATCTGACTATTATGTCACCATCACCGCTAGAGCAAATACTGTCATTATTTGCATGTGGCATATATCTGAAATAATTGCTTTTTATTTTAATTTAATTCATTTGAAATAAATCCAACAAAGAAAGTTTGTGTTCATTTTGCAATATAGAGATTGACTCTCTCCAGTGTCAGACATTATGGCAGTCAAAAAATGTTCACACCCAATTAATCATACAAAAAAAGCCCAGATAAAAGCAAATAAACAAACATAGATACATAACGAGTATTCAAACTCATTTATATAGAATTATTTCCCCTTAATCAATATAACATTAAATCATTCGCATTTTAAATGACGATTTTGCTAGCGGCCGATATCAGCTGTGACACCACAGAAAGGGGTTTAATGGCCATTATGACATTTATAGGGTTAAAAAATAATTTTATATTATTGAGACTCGTATCCCTTTAAGGAATGGAATAATGTGGAGTAATTGTACCGAAGTTGCAAGGTCATTTACAATAATCAGTTATTGAAAAGGGATTTTTCAGCCCAGTTTGTAAATATGAAGCAGCTTACTTGAGATCCAAGACTGAGAGACAAAATGCCATCTTCAAATGCATCAATAGTATCAACATGTGGAGGAATTCCTGGCAGAAAAATGGGAAGTGTATTTATATAAGTATTAAGTTTTCAGGCATGTGTATTAACAGCTAAGCATGTCAACTGAGCATTCATCTGTTATACATTTTACAACATACAGTTGAGCATGGTTAAATGTACATAAGTACACATAATGTAAGAGCAGCATGGAATTTAAAAAGGTTCCATAATTTAGTTTACCTTGCCCTGGGCTGTACTGATTCACTGTCAGCTGATCAGGAAAATGTTTGGTCAACCCCAACTTTAAGGCTTTTTTAAGAAATGTATGGCACTGTTCAGGTATTCCAACAGGGAGTGGATCAGTGATATCCACATCATTTATACTGTATTTGAATTCATACCCATAATGAAGGACCTTTCTATGTTTCATAATTCCTTGACAAAAATAAATAAAAAATTTGGAAATTTATAAAAAAATCCAAAACAGCATCCTCCTACAATGAGATTTTAAAAGTTAGATTATGATGTGTTATAAATTTAAACAAATATCACTGCCTTGTTTTGCACAAAGGGTTAAACAATAGCAAAATGACTTGGGTTTTATTTTTTTAATACCACATTTTTAAAAGTGATTATAATGAGAAATACAGGAATTTTTTTATAGGATTAATACTTTGCATACAATAATAATTTTTTTTTACATTTTAAATTAAAAAGTTAAAAGCATGTCTACCTTTATTATTAGCTTCTGTTTCACCATTCACTAACTTTAATAAAGCTCTCTCTGTCTCTTCATCAACAAAGTCTTCTATTATGATAAGCCCTGGTGGTATTTCCTTTGATGGCACAACACTTGGTGGAGCTAAATAGGGAAAAATTGTGCAAGTAAAATAAACACTGTTGAAACAATTTGTTTAAAATTTTTAGAACAATTTTTACTCTCCTTGATGATACTGATAAGGAGAGTAGAATGCTGCTATGCCTTAAATTAATGAATTTATCATATTAAAATAGATCAGCAATAATCTCAAATGTTGCATTTTATTACTTTTGCTTGCATTTTTGTTTTTAAAATAATAGCAACATGCTAATCAGAAGAATAAATTTATCACATAAAGTTTTGAAGGATAGATAGATGACCAACTCAGCGTTAAAATTTCATGAATCTCAGTAGGTAGACAGGTGTTAGCTGCACATATATAAAAAAACTTTTGCCATTTCTTTATTCTGCTAATAAACAAACTATTTTATCATTATTTATAAACCAGTTTACCTTCTTTAGCATATAGCAAATACAATGTGACATTTTGGGTGGGATCTTTTCCTGCTCTGAGCATATGTCCGTTTAGATTGTTTATTGCTAGTGTTGCACTGCTGACTTCAGCATAACATACAAAACTGTATTGTTTCCTTGGTAACATTACGATCTCTTCTACCTCTCCATACTGTTTAAATAATGGCATCAGTTCACTTTGTTTAACATCATTTCCCAGTCCTCCATTTTGAATAATAAGTGTCTGAAAACAAAGCTGGATTAGTGGATACAATATTCTTAAAAGTTCTAAAAGGGAGCCTTTGTTTATGAAAACTGTCTGTTGCTGAGTATGTTAGTAAACAATATTTTATTAGTTATGGCTGATCTGGAATTAGTCACTAGATATAAAAAGTGTGTTCACAACTCAAGTTATTCATCTTGCCCAGTAAGTGACAAGTTCATTTACTCCACAGCATGACAAAACTGAAATATGTTTTGGGCCAACTTACGTTACTTGGTACCACCCTGTGTTGCTGTGTATGAGTGAACTCCCCTCGTTTAGTAGTGAACTAGCTGGGGGAATCTGACTGAATGATTCTAAGTCAGGAACCCGCACCGCCGAGGCGACTTGGTGGTGTCACATGGGGTTTGCCTCTTCATGGACTGCCAGACTAGTAGGGAGGCTTTGTTCTCCCGAAGCTAAAAACCCCAACCACTTGCATGACTCCCAACGCAATGGGAGTAGCACAATAACATGATTACTTGTTGCCGTTAATGGATATGAGGTCTGGGTGGCGGTAAAAACCAATACCCATGATTTTAGCTAAGTGGTCCTGAGAAAGCCGCTCCTATGAGGACCGTTTAGTCCTAGCTTTCATCCCGACTGGACGACTCCCTCGATGGTGGGGGGAGGTAGCGCAACACCTTTCCCCCAGAGTGGAAGCAAAGCCGTCCTGACCCTCGGGAGAGTGGACTACGAACGCTTTAAACGCAGCGTTTTCAGTCGACCAGACGTCCCCCAGGCCAGGGGGGAAGTTCCCAGCGTGCTTCGGCATGATCTGGCGGCAGGGAGACCCGGCGTTTGGCCCATGTGTGAAGGTGTGCAGGGGGGGGGGGTATTAAGAGCTCGCGCTCAACAAGCCACCGATGCCATTTTCCAAGATGTTATTAATAGTGAACTAGAATTAACTTTTTTTTTTTTTTTAAATTTTAATATGCCGATAGAATGTTTTTGATTGAATACTTTTAAAAATTAATATTTCATAGTGTTATAATTTTTCAAAACGAGGCTATTTTTCCTGTCTGATCATTATGAAAAATGGATTTTGTCTTTTCTAACATCTTCTGGATTTTATTTTTGGTGGAACTTGTACTTAAGTTGGGTTTTCATTATTTTGAATAATTTAAAATATTTTTTTATTCCTTTCTTAATTTCTACGCTTTTCTCACCATAGTGTGTAATGTAGCACATATGTTTTAGTGACACTTGAGAGAAGTGAACAACCATAAACTTCTGGGGGATTATCCAGAGGGAAACAATAAAGTTGTAATTTCACTACAAAATTAATGTACCGGCTGAAATTACTCAGGATAGGGCACGACAGCAGGTCGTTGACACTTCTTGTTGCATATCTAGAGGGATACAATAAAGTTGCTACATTCCCCGTGGACAAAATGTCTCACTAATTTTTTATTTTTTTTTAAATAAAACATGTCTATTAATTTTTTTCCAACTTTCGATTTATAAAGTGTGTAAAAGTGTATTCGATGAAACTGTAAGTTGGGTTTTCATTATTTGAATATTTTAAGATAAACCCGAAATTTAGGGGCCACTTTATGCTTGAGTTAGAGATAATGACTTAGCATTCAGATTAGGTAGAGTTGTAGATTTTAGATTTGAAGGTTTTTGAACTTTAAAATGTGTTGATTTTTAACTTTTTCTCATTCATTATTAAATGTTCTTTGATTCTATCAATGAAAGATTTAAAAAATTTCTATTTTAATATTTTTTTTCTTTAAAAAATAACCCTTCTCATCATTTTCCTTATTTTCATTTGCCTTGATAGCACAATTGCTAAAAAAACACATTATCTTCCCTCCCCATTTTAGCAGATGTGTTTTTGCATTACTATTTTTTAAACAAAGCCCCCAAATGTGTTGCCATGACATGTCTGCTGTCATGGCAAAAAAGAAGGTGGCCATATTAGCAGTGCAAAAACATGGGGAAATGAGTGGCACAGAGAATGTAAATTTACCCTAATAAATTTACAGCGTTTTGTGAGCCAATCAGATATAATATAGTATAAATAAGACATACCGTTTTAGTGCATGTTCAGTAAACTTTTTTATGGTAAGTGTTGATTTCATGCAACTCATTTTCCACAGCCGCCATCTTGGTTAAGATGGCAGCTATGTAAAAATAATAAAAAAGGAGTGCAAACACACGTCTCTGTCTGCTAAAATGGGGAGGGGAAAGATAGAAAAAGTAGTGCTGTTTTATCTACTTATTGAGAGAAACCAAAATAGCAAAGTTAAAATTTAATGAAATTTCAGCTGGTACATTAATTACATGGCGAACATAGCAACCTTATTGTATCCCTCTAGATATTCAGCAAGTGGTGAAGTAGAGTCAACAACCTGCGTTCGCTTCCTTCCCTCAAAAAATTTTTTTTAAAATTAAGGGAGTGAATCCAAAACAAAGTCATCATGGGTCGCTAAATCTGAAATAGCCCAAAATATTTCATAACTATGAAAACCCAACTTAGTCTTAGTTTCATAGAATACCCTGGCTAATGCAGAGAATTGGTGCCATTGGCATTAGGGATACATTTAGGGTTCAGGTTAGGTTTAGGGATACATTTTGGGTTCGGGCTAGGGATACATAATTTAGGGTTCAGGTTAGATTTAGTGACAGTGAGTTATAAAAGTTCACAGGTCGCGGCAACCAAGATGGCGGCCACGTGATACGTCACATCATGGCACCAATTGTCTGTATTTACAGCAAGCCCTTTTATACATTTTAATAAAGACCCGGGTCCCTTTTAGTAACTTTTAGCCTTAAGTTAATGCTATTCGGATGTCATTTATTTTTATCATTTGTGGTAGTTTATTTTTGTTAGTTAAACTGACTGAAGAAGTATGTTTACAAACATAACATATAGTTATAGTCCATTCAATTATCTTTTAATCGATACCAAATATTGACTTACAAACCCAACAATATTATTTTTAATATTTTTTTTAATAAACAGTCAAACCCAACCTCTAACTATTTTCCCGGTACGAATAGCGGCTGACTAGCCAATTCCTAATATTTAACTAAATTTAATTACTAAGTAAGAGTAAGTTAAGTTTACTGTTTAGTGGGGATGTGCCATCTCAGAAATAAAAAATGTTCATGTCCTATTACCCGTGTAGCTGCACTTGATACACGTATATTTTCTTTTATGAAAAGGTTTTTCTGTATTTTATTTAACTTTTTCAATAGCTTTTTCGAGTGCAGTTGAATTTTCGTGACATCCATTAAGGCTGCCATTTTTTAATTTTTTTAATAGCTATTTGCACGGTAAAATCTGTTTGTTCCTTATTTTAAGTTTTTAATTAAAGAAATAACACTTATCGTAATTGTAATTAACAAAGCAAAGCCATGATAGCGTTAAAAAAATATGACAATGAGTATATTAAATTAATCTTTTGTCTCTGCCTCGAATCGAACATTGAAACAGGAAATTTTCATAGAGTACTAGCACTAGTTAAGTAGAAAAAAAAGTGATAAGTTATTATGCCTATAATATTTAGCATTGACACGTTATTATTATTGGGCCTATAATATTTATAAATTTTAGTTTGGCATTGACAAAATATAGGCCTTCATTCTTAGTTATCGTTTTTATCAGCTCTGTAGCTATTATTTTTACATACCGATGGAGATTTTTTTTTAATTAAAGGAAAAATGTTGCGCAAATTTCTGTCTGTTGTTTGTCCCCAAATAATTCTGCGAAAGATTTGTGTACATTATTTAGTTTATAGAAGATGACCAAGGCTATATACCGCATCCCATCTTTAACGGTGAATAAGAAGGTTTCTTGAAAGCTTTCCCGAACGTAGGCAACAAGTTGCTTTGAGTCTTACTTGGATTTGTGTCGATTTTACTTTTCTTTGCCATGCGCTTTCTTTTGGCGTTAGCAGAGATGTGAGACAGAGACTAATATATCATTATGTGACATTAGCGGGGGGGGGGGGGGGGGGGGGGCCTGCTGCCGGGTGGGGGGGGTGGAAATACATTAAACAATTTATTGGGCCCCCCTAAAAAAAGCCCATGCCATGCGCTTTCTTTTGGCGTTAGCAGAGATGTGAGACAGAGACTAATATATCATTATGTGACATTAGCGGGGGGGGGGGGAGAGGGAGGGACTGCTGCCAGGTTGGGTGGGTGGAACTACATTAAACAATTTATTGGGCGCCCCTAAAAAAAGTCCACTTGCCAGTTGACACGTTCATTGTTTTTTTACATCATTTATTAGGTTTTCCCATACCTCGTTTCACATATTTCCTTATACCCGGTACTTCATATAGGCTACCTATAATTGCAGACTACCTATTTAAAATGAAAAACGAAAATAAGGACATAAAATCTGTTTCAATTATGAAAAAATTAAATCAATTGTATAACGATTTTGGTTTCTTTTAGCGCGTAATCTTAAACGGTAATGAAGATCCTCAAAATAAGTATAACATTTCACGCATTATTTTAGTTTAGCAAATGATAGTTGCTCTGCAACAAAGGGAAAAAACAGTTGATTGTTATAGCGGTTGCCGTCCAATGCTTGATCATGCTGCAATCCTTCTTTACTGTTTGTCATCTTCAGATGACTAAATGCTTTTACTTATAGATAGCTTAATAAAAAATTGTTGAAATAGTAATTCCAACTTGGTTATAACAATGGGATTGTATTTACTCATTTTAAAACCTAGGCAACATGAGTAGTTTTTATGGGAAATCAACTGTTTCCCAGTCAATGGATCCTCCCACCCCTCCTTTTAACTTGCGAAGTTAACTCCTGTAGGCTTACTTGAACTTGAAGCTAAGTTGGAGATGGCCGCAGGGCAGTGACGGCTTATAGTCAGGGCTTTTTTTTAAAATAGCTGTGCCACAATCAGAGGTTGCGTACCATCAAGTGCCTTGATTTGTTGTATGTTATGTCTTGTCCTGGTATGGACCCACCTGGTAACTGTTTTTTTTTAATAAAATCATTTAATCTAAGTCATTGGCAGATAGCTTTGCAGATAATTGTGCCCTAAGAATAGATGTACTAAATAAAAAAATTCTAACGGAAATTCATTAAAACAGAAAATTCAATGAAGAAGCAAATAACATGTTAGTATTGTTAGCAGAAAATTTATTCTTTGTGACATTCATGAAATTTATTCACATAAAAACAAAAACAGATCTTTTTTTTTCTGATCTGTTAAGCTTAGTCAAATAGTAAATATAACAATATTTGGTGTTTAACACTGTATTTTATATACAACTTTTTAATGATGCAGATTAATCTGAAAGGCAACAGCTTTAGCTCATTAAACAAAACACCAAATTTTGACATAAAATAAAAATGCGAAGGATAACAATACAAAGAAATTACAGCCTTACATTATAAAAATACAAGTGACTGAAAAAAAAAATGTATATGTAAAGTGATGATTTCTTACATATGGTATAGACCACTTGTCAGCACATAAATGCTGTACAGCCCCACTATTTAAAAAAAAACAGTGGGAGTTAAAAATAATCTGTATTGTTTAAAAACTTATTTTTTAAGTGTTTCTTTAATATTTTAGTTTTCACATGCTTTTGATTTTGTATAATTATTGTAGTTGCCTTTTACTAGAAATTCTCTTCATGCCTAAAGACAAATAATTGAAATTAAGATGAAGTCTCAACTAATGAGATACTTGTTTTGTTTTATTTTAAAAAAAAAACAAATTGATAAAGGTTTTTAAAATGCAACCCCAAATAATGCCAACAATTTAAAGGTAGTTGCCTGTGACAGTTGAAATACATGTAATTTTAATATCATCACATGAATTGTAACAGTATACTTGACCCATTTTTTGTATAGAACAGAAAATATTTATTTATTGATGATACATTTCATAAACCTCCCAATGGGACATAATACATAATAATTATATATGTATTCATTTGTTCTACTTACAACTCTCCTGTACCTGTATATACAAACAATTACACTCTCACTCTTGCCGAGTCAATTAAAATAATCCATGTCCAAAACTGTTGGCATAAGAACTGGATATTCAAGTAATATGCAGTAACTATGCTAAACTTATTTTTAAACAATGGTGATAAAATGTTGAAAACAAATACAAATAAGACAGACAAAATCGTCTTGAAACTAAGATATGTCTGGCATTTACAAGAATACTGTGAATCACTTCTTCTGCTTTTTGGATGATCTGAGAAAACAAGTTAAGAAAAATACAAAAATATCCATAATTTATTGGGTATTATTATAATTAAAACTGTTTTTATAGAAAGATTAGCATAAGTGAAGTATGTTTTCAAAAATAATTCTGGAACAATTACAGAAATAAAACAATTATTTTTAATAAATAAGGATTAATTATTTGAAGTGTTTAGTAGTTACAAAAAAGTAGCTCTTCTCTTGCAGAAAACTAAACACAATCAACATGTGTTACTAATGCCAGTTTATAACAATTACCCAAAGGCAGAAAGTTTATAACTATGACCCAAAGGCAGACAGATTATAAAAATCACTCAAAGACAGATAGCCCAAAAGAGAGACTGTCAATGTATGTTTCTACAGTATGTAGTTTAAAATATCTTCCCATAGAAATAGGAGACACATGAGAGATTTTAAACTGGTGTAGGTATATTTTTTGCTTTTTCTTTCTTTTTTTTTTGAAAATAAAGAAAGTGTTGCGATTGAAAAGGGGAAGGGGGGGGGGGGGGTCAAAAATAAACAGAGAGAAATAATGACATAAAATAGACCAACTATAACAATTCCTTTATGTAATTTAAGTTTTTAATTTGGATGTCTCCTTTCCCCCTTTATTTGTTTAATGCAGGTTAAAAGCAGGGTTCCAGCATTTTTAAGGGGTGTCAGATTAGGAGATACTGTGCTCAGGGAGCAACCAAAAAAAAAAAAGGTATTTTGTTGAAGAGGGTTACTTTTAGAAGAACACTTATTTTTTTCTTTACTTAAAGGATATTTCATTATCTGTCAACCAATTTGAAAAATCATTTACAAACTATTGCAAAATGATACCATAGCTACTTATTACCATTCTGGAGCTTATAGTATCACTACATGCAATCAAGCAAATCAAATGTGATTGTTCCGTTAAAAAGGATACGATTTTTCTCTTTTTTCTTTTATTTTCATCTTTGGAGATCCATCTGCATCAGCAAACTGTTCCTATAAAAGCAAATAAATAATTATCAGTTTCATCAACATTTATTTTTTATGCATATTAATTTAACCAAATTATAATAGGATTATTAATAATAACAGATCATAAAATTATATATCATCTACAAAAGCATAATTAGTTGATAACTTTCCTCACGATAACGCAAATTCAGATAATGCCATTCATGATGATGCTTCCCAAATTTTAAATTAAATTTTGTTTTATTTTAAGCACTAGAGGTAGGAAATACAAACGCTATTTGCACCTAATCAAGCATTATTATAAAACCCTGCATTAGGGTAACACTGCCATTAACGCAATTCGATTTCATGAAGCCCAATAGAATAAATCACAGTATAGCAACGTTTCATCACTGCATTATATTATGGTAACTGCCATTAACGCAATTCGATTTCATGAAGCCAATTATAATCACAGTATAGCAACGTTTCATCACTGCATTATATTAGGGTAACACTATCATTATTTCATGAAGCCCAATAATCACAGTATAGCAATGTTTCATCACTCTATTATTTGGCAAAGGAAAGTTATTTAAATGTGTAAAAATAGATTTTGAAGAAAATTAAAATCAAGTATTGACAAGCTGAATGCACACAAATAATGCCTCAGGAAAGATGATTTACCTTTCTTGAAGAATGACTTAGTTGTTTGGAAGTCTTATCCTTGTAATCTTTTTCAATATATACCTTTGTTGAAGATCCATTTGGTTCACCATTCAATTTTCCTTAACATAAAATTATCAATACATTGGAAACGAATTTTATAACAAAAGATATAACTCACATTTAAAAGCTTCAGATTTTCAAAAGACCTTATGTGATTTACATGGTGACTATTTAAAAAATTTTTAATATATTTTTTCATTTTTAAAAGAAAACAGACATTGATACATTAGTAATTTTACACTTAAAACTGACTCCAGTCAGATTATTCAGCATTTGAGCATTACATTATCATTACTAATTTTAATCATGTAAACTCACTTGATACTGAATGATGGTCATCACTTTTTCTCCTCTTAGATAGATCAGCATCATAGGTTTCCACAGAATGGTCCTGAAAAACAAGCACTATTGATTTTAATAACTATTTTTAAATGCCACATTAAACTAAAGAGTGTCAAGCAAATATAACATTTATCTTGAGAAGTACATGATAAGTTACTCAAATGTACATTACGGCATAAATATAGATAAAAAAACAATATTATAGTTGATAAAGATATGAATTTTTCTTTTTAACAATGTGTAAGAAGAGTTGAGATATCTTGTCATGCTTCATGCTTTCAGAGAATAACTCACCCTCTTCTTTTCCTTCCTCTCCTTGTCACGCTCCAATTCCAATAATTCATCGGCATCAAGACTGTTAGGACTCTGAACATTAAAAAAATACTATGAATTCATCTATAATCAATTTAAAATGATTACATTTACATTGATAAATACTGTCAGATCTGTATCTTTAGGAAAAGAGACTCAAAATAATATTGTCCTCCACAGTATAAGCTGACTAAACTATGGTTGAGCCAATAGATCATATTATCTCACAATTGTACAACTATAACTTAATAAATAATATGGAAGTTTTTTTTAACATGTCTGTTATAACTTAACAAGCTTTATCTCCTTTGTTATTCTAAAAATTTTTTTAAAATGTTAGACGAATTTCACAAAGAAAATTTTACCCACCTTTCTATTCTTGCTTCGAGCATCCAGCGGTGACTCCTGCAATCAAGAAGTAAGTTGGTGTGGTTGTTGAAGAACATGTCAACAAGACATGCAGCAGTTGAAGTTGTGGTGGTAAAGAAGGAGATGGAGATGATGTAGGTGGTGCAGCTGCCGTTGGTTTAGAAGCCTATAGTCCTTTTTTTTTTTTGCTCCAACCATCCCTGGTCAGAGCTCATTCAACATGCCCTACTGTAATCTCTACTTTCTTTCCAAAACTTTTTTTAATTTCCACAATTTAAAAAAAAAGAATTATTTATTCCAAATTTTTTTTTTTTTTTTTTGCTCCAACCATCCCTGGTCAGAGCTCATTCAACATGCCCTACTGTAATCTCTACTTTCTTTACAAAACTTTTTTTAATTTCCACAATTTAAAAAAGAAGAATTATTTATTCCAATTTTAACACACATTTTATTTTAACCTATGGTTGCAATTTTGCACTTTCTGTGCAGATCACTAACAGGGCATATTGAACAAGATAAAGTTAGGTGGCTGATGTCCTTAAACCACATACTGGCTAGCTTTAGAATCTTACACAAGAAAGAGATTTGACTTGGGAGAAGACAAGAGAAGAAATGAAAAGGCTGTTAATCCAAGTCCGAATGCCTTTGCTTTATTTGAAGTTTGAAAAATATTTCATGTGAAACTTTTGTCAGTAGTTTTGAGTACCGTAATATATAATTCAAATAATATTTGTATTAATTTTATTGCGCTAATCCTGGTGAAAAAATTATATTTTTTTAACAAACCAAAGTGAATTTCACGTATGACTTTATAATTTCAAAAAAATTGCAAGATCAATTCTACTCAGTAAAAAAATAATGAGGGTTCAGTAACTAAACTATATTTATCCCTATATTCATACATGTAAAATCATTATTGGTTGTTTTGGGGTTTAACTTTAAAGTAAATGCCTTTTTAATATACAAGCTCTGAAGGCATGATGGCTTGAAAACCTATTGAGATTTTTACATTTTAAATATAAATAGAGAGCTCTATGACATTTTCATTTGTACTGAAAACCTTTTAAAACATTTATAAATTATTTAGAAAGAAACGATTTTCTTCAAACAAGTACAGATTGCAGATAATATTTTCAGTAATATTTTAATAAAGTTTCAAGTTATTTTAAAAAATTTGTTATTAACTAAATCCAAATAAAACTGTAATTAACTTAGCTAATTACTGGTTACAGAATAATAATGTTACATTGGTCTATACAATAACAAAATGTCAGAATAAAAAAAAAAATCTTCACAATTTTAATTCTTTTAAATTTAAGGGCAGAGTGATGTTAAGTTGGGAATATACAAAAAAATTATATTGCTTTTTAAAAGATTTGCATTCCTTTTAAATTTGACCAGTTTTATCCATTGAGGTCAAGGCATTATCTCTTCATTTCATTTTGAAGAAATGCTTCAAAAACTTCTAATGCACTAGCATGTAGCTTATGAAAATCAAATGAAGTGGAGATATCGCCTAACATAATAACTGACTATACTATTTTCAGAATTTAATTAGTTGACTAGATAACCAGACTAAAATAATGTGAACTCAAGATATGTGACAAGAACTTTATCTGACCAAACAATTCACTTTAAAACTGGCACACTGACAAATGTCTTGAATGCTACATAAAATATGAATGGCAGCAGTGTTGTATGGAAGCCTCTTTTGCTTTTTTGTCCCCATTGTAATAAACTGCATTTACCAATTCAATTTCACAGTCAAACATGTACTGAGATGGACATCATGAAGTTTGAGATTCTTCACTCCTATTTACACATGTACATATTTACAGGGGCTTAAAAAAATTAGCACATTTGTTGCAAGCAAATACATTTTACTCAAGAATATTAACTGACTGGCTGAGATAGATTTCACTTCAGATCTTGGAAAGCCATGATGCCTAATATTTAAATGACACATCCAGAAAAACAGATCCAGAATGTTACACAGGAGCAAATTTTATAAACTTTTTGAAAAAAATACATACTATCTCTATAGATGTATGAATAAACTTTAAAATGGAGTGTGTCTCCGATTGTCAAAACCAATTAAAAAAATAATTCTTATATTTCCTGAAGAGGTTTAGATTCATATGACTAAACAGAATTCTTGTCAGCCCAGAAAAGCTTAATTTGAATACAACTACAAGTGAGAGTTTAAAAATGCCTTGAGAAAATGAAAAATGCACAGTTTCAAAGTTGAATGCTGACATTAAGTCCATCTTTCACACAAGTGCTTTAAAACACTGAACACAAAACATTTTGTTGTGTAATTCTGTCAAAGATGTTATGTCAGATGTTTAAAAGGCCTTTTGTTTTTAATCAAGGATACCTGTCACTAAAAAAAAATTCAGTAAAACGATCATGATTGTAAACATTTAGTCATCTGAAATGTTGGGAGAAGCTTGACATGTTTTCATGTGTGTGTGTGTGGATGAAACAGAGAGAGCTTCATTTTACAGTGACAGCTCAGGAGGCCTCAAAGGAAAAAGGGGGGGGTGGGGGGGCAATGTTGCATTGAAATTTTGTTTTTAACACTGG
Source organism: Lymnaea stagnalis (assembly GCA_964033795.1). Taxonomy (NCBI): domain Eukaryota; kingdom Metazoa; phylum Mollusca; class Gastropoda; family Lymnaeidae; genus Lymnaea; species Lymnaea stagnalis. Next base: position 1,103,208 of record CAXITT010000009.1, read on the forward strand.
AAAAGTTAAGCTGACTTTCAAAATGTGATTGTTTGCTCGAAAAAGAAACAAAACACAAGTATAAGGTTGATCAGAAAAAGAGAGAGAAAGGGAGGGAGAGAGAGAGAGAGAGAAACAGAAAGAGACTGTGTGTTTGATAAGATTGCCTCTGGTAGGTGCTGGTAAAATAGCCTGAATATTGAATGGCTGTGATTGATGGAATACAAGTTGGAATGTGGTGCATTGGTGATGGGCCACTAATTGATAGTTGAGGCAACTTACTGCTTAGAGCATGAAGTTTTCTCTAGACAGAAGAGAAATATGGATTTAGACATCATTTTTCTCCAAATCGTATTCTGCATGAAGGCTATTTCATATGGTATTTTAAAAGTGTTCATAAAAGCGGCTACTGGTGAGATCTTGGTGCTGTAAGTAACATGCCTTCAGACAGCAGATGCTGACTAGGGTTAGGTTACTCTGAGAGTGGTGAAAAATTGCTTCCATTTCAAGGATCTCGTTGATGCCAGCTGAGGGGACCTTTTCCTCATGGACTTGACGATGATGAGCAGGCAGTCTGAATGAGTGTAAAGAGTGACGCAGCTTCCTGAAACGTCTATGCAGGACGGAGTACTGTACACTAAGCAAAACGTTGAAGCCTTTTGAATAGGTAGATGCTATTATCGTAGAAGTCTCAAGGTGCTGTGTTTGATATTGCGTCTCAAAAATTGAATGTCTATAGTATTTATATAATGATTGGACTGGACAGAGCTGCTTTGTGCTTTAAAATTTGATGAAATTTAACTTCAGAAAGTTAAGTCATGTGTCGACTTCCCTGTTGACCCTAGGATTATACAGTTTGGTAAGGTTAAACTGCATCCAAGAAGAATGTGGACCATGGCTGGACAATGAAAGGCTTGGCACTTGGAAGCAAAATTTTTAAAAAAGAGTGGATCTGGATCTTGATTTAGAAATGATCTTGAAATTTTTGAACACATTCTCACACCTTATTATGCCATTAAAGTGACATCAGAACGTTGATCTTTGCATACATTTGATGATTTAAACAATGCTTTTCAATGCTCCGTCTTTGTTGCAAACTCTTTTGAAGGTAGGAAATAAATATGCTCATCTGTAACTGAGGCCTACAATAATTTTTACAGAAATCTCTTCATTTTCAGCGTCATCTTTGATGGTAACTGGGATCACCAATTCACAGATGGTAGGTAACACACTGAGATTTATGCTTTTTTCCTGTGCTTTTGATCATCTATTCCATCATGGGTCAGCTTGTTAAAAGATCTGGAACTAATAAGGCTCCATATAAAAAAAAAACTCGTGAGCTTAATCATTGTAGCCCTGGAATCCTTCACATCTATCACTGCTTGACTGGTCAAATAGAGATAAAAGAGACACGATAAGGGTAGTTTCAAATACATGGCAAGCCTGTCGGAAAATCTGGTTCTGATGGCTGGTCTTAGGAATGGTGTGTTTCACATTTGAGATTTTTTTTTAAAGAAGAGCCAGGGGTAAATCTTAAAAACAGGTGATTCTTTTCTGTGGGAAGATCTCCATCTTTTGACATCCTTTGTGTGATCAATCTAAAATATTAAATTTACAGCTTATTTTAAAGAAACAAAGCCTTGTGACCGTCAAAATTTCCAATTCCATTTCACGTCCATCCAAATAGTACTGATTCCCCCGGCAAGTTTTGGCTGCATCCTTGTAGATTTCACTTTACAAGTAAAATCAAACGTTTTCTTTCATTCTTCCCTGCTTTGCTTTATTTACAATCTTGACCTTAGATGATGGGTCCTCATATCTTGAGTCCCATTCACACGTCAAGGTCTGAGTGTAGACAGTGCCAAGACTTGTCTCAGGACTAAAACCTTCCATTACACTTCTATACTAACCTGAGATGAACCACCAGCTTCCAGCCTTCTTCGTTTGGACTCTGAAAAGTAGAATTAGTTTTTATAAAAGGTTCAGAATATATCTAAATCACAAAATTTGTTGAAGATTAAATCATTAATATTCTTTGGTCAGTATTTTCCTTTTGTAGATAACACTGTATATATCTTTTTTTGGTCCTAAATGTGTTTGACATATCTATTTAATATTAAAAATACAAAATTGAAAAATGACACAATTTAATTGGTTGAAGGAATAATAAATAAAATGTTCATGCAAAATTAGCACACCTCTATCATCCAGCTGTTTTGGTGAAGGTTCTGCACTACGACGGTGGGAAGATGATGACGACGATGACATGTGACCTCCAATGCTTGCCTCATAATCTTTCAATCTGGTGGCATGCCTCTCTTCTTCTTTAGCAGTTGCTTCACGTTCTTTCCTTTCCCTCTTCTCCTCTTTGGCTTTTTCTTTGGCTAATTTAGTGGCCTCTCTGTCTTTGCGATCACTTTTTTTAGGCTTCTCTTCCTTGAGAGTTTTCTGATCTTTGTGTTTTGTAGCATCTTCAGGTAGGTCTAGGGTTGCTTGCCTCATGTATTGATCGGTGCTAACTTCTTTCTTCACTCTGTGAACAAATTTTGTTTTCTTAAATACAAAAAAAGAACAATAAAATATTTACCCTAACACTTAGAATACACCAAAGACAAGAAAACCACTCTGGCAGCACAGTAGGTGTACATATATGATTTATACAAAAATCTTTTTAAGGAACAGATTTTGTCCATAATTTAAAAAAAAAAATCATTTATTTTCAAGAAAGATGTCAGTATTAACTAAAAACAATTATTAATATCAGCACTATGATCAAGGGAAGTAGCTTGCACTTGAGACATAACAACTATTAAAGCAACTATTAAGCAAATTCACATAGTTAAAAATTGGATTAAAAAATACTTACATGATTCCATTACTATCTGTTGCATTGTTGGATTTTATTTTTGATTCCTTCTTTTCTCTGGCTTCTTTCTTTTCAGCTGTTCTTTCCTTCTTTTCTCTTTTGTCCCCTTCACCCGACTGTACCCTTTCTTTTTTATCATCTCGTCCAGACAAATCTTGCTTTGTATCTTTTATTCTTCCTGCAAAAATATGGTTGATATGTACATTCTTCTAGACCAAAAAAGTGAGTTTTAAAAATAATTATTTAAATGTTATTTTTTAAAATACACTCAATAATTCTTTTTTCACAAAATGTTTTATCATACCTTGAATAAAAATATCAAGCTCTTATTATTTCAATTAAACTAGAAAATTAGTAAACAAATAATTTACTAATCATCAAAAACTTTTGGTTGCAGAACTAAAAAAAATGGTGTAGCAAGGAACAAACAAAGGAATATTATAAATACATAATTTTGATAAGTAAATAAAAGAAAAAAAGTTCATTTCAAAAAAGCTTATAAGTTGCATTTGAACTCAATGACAGAGTTTCATGTTGATATTTTAACTTATCTTTATCATATTTCCCAGTGGTTTCTATGACTTTGAATCAACTCCTTAAAAACGCACTGAATTTTAGCCAGCAGCATGAAACTTGATAAAAACAATAGCACAATGAGATCTTTTCAAGTCTGATATCAAGAACAACAGCTAGTTAGAGTTTTTCCCCCCAAGAGATTAATCATTTGTGATAAGTTTTGCGACTATAATAAGGTATAAATTTGATGACACAATGCAGCTAGTTTGGAATATGCTGTTGCTCAGAGCACTTTAATTTTCCAATACCATCTATTTCTCCCTTTTTGGAAGCTGTACTTCCAGCTGTTCCATCAGACTGCCTCTGTTGATTAGTGGGATTCTGAGATGCTGCAGTTGCTGGCTTCTTTGGCTGTGAAGGACACAAGATCACATTTAGGGATGAGTGAAGAAAAATATTATTATACTCGGTCAGACCATGAAAATGCATTAGAATAATTCATTTAAAAAAAGTACAAACCTCTTTAATGTGGAACTCAGTTTCTTGAACCCATGTTGCCTTTTTACTCTTGAGCTGTCCAGAGTACCTGTTCAAATAGTTCATTAATAATATGGTACTATAAATAATAATAATGAGCATGGTCTTATTTTTATAGATATTTTTTGTGTAAATATAATTTTATGATCACTAAATATTGGATCTCAAAAGTTTTTAAATGTTTACCCAACCGCCAAGGCATATATATCTGGTCTTTCATCCTTTTCTTCTTTGCTCAGTTTATCAACTCTTCTCTCAATGGCCATTCCAATCTGGGTCATGCGAGGAAAATGTGGCAAAATCTGCAAAAAATAAAAATTAAACACAACATTGTGGGCAGATATCTTTCATTATAAAATTGAAGCTTTGTTGGTAAAAAAACTAATTGAATTCTCATTACTTGAAATCAGATAGTAACAAGTGCTTTTAAGTTTTCAGTCTTTGTATACATACCTTGGTAAGAACAATAAGAGAGTTCCTGATCTGACTGTAATTTTTGGATTCCAAGCAGGTTATAACTGACTGTAGAACAAAATGTTTGTTATCCAGATTTAAAATATTAAAAAATACATGGAAAATAAATGAAGAAGAAACCACACTAAGAAATACTTTGTTAAAATTTCTTATCCTTCCCTCTTTATGAAGAAGAATGCCAACATCATACAGTAGCACTTCTGAAAGTTGTTCAGAACTTTGTTTTCAACAAAACCCTTGCATATAATAAAACTCTTAACTTTAAGGGAAATAGCACTTTGATTGTGTTCTGATTTTTCCATTGCACAGTTTAAGGAGAAGTATGCAGATTATTTTCTATTCACAAATTTCCCTCCTCTTAATGTGTCAATCACTTAAAGAAAACCATTTTTGAAACTTTCTAAATTATATTTGGATGTTTTCCATTTAGAACTTTTGTAACATTTAGTCCACAGGATTCCTGCACCAAATCTAAAATAAAATTCCAGGAGAAAATACAAAATTCCAGGACATTTAAAAAAAAAAGAAAAGATCCTATACGTTTATACAATTTTTTTTGTAATAACAAGATATAAATGCACTTATATAGTACCGGTACTTACTCTAAGGATTGCTCATGCTATAGCAATTATTTGATTTAAATTTAAGGATATACCGGCAAAGACACTTTGGTCCCGAGCTCAGACACAATTGAGTAACTTGGTTTTTAAAAGATGTACTTGATGTTTAACAAAAAACAACTAATAAAGTTATAAAATAATCCATTTCAATCACAAGTAATATTTATTTGCGAAGATACAAATAACTTGGGAGCTTGACTAAGAAGTTGCAAAAGTGGACACCTGGGGCAGGTGAAAAAACTAGGAACTCTCAGATTATTGATGTTTATTGATCATTTTCCCCTAATTTTCATGGCATCAGAGAACTGTCCTGCAAATAAACTTGATATAAATATTTCCAATTTTGTTTGTCATCCTGTACACATGAAGATCACTAAGACTTGAGCAGTATCGTTCATGTGAGCTGTATTTTGTTTAAATTTAGGGAGAGTTGCTCAATTCTTCAGACCCGCTCTCTCATCCTATTTGATTCAATGGCAAGATTAGTCAAGACGACTGGATATAGACCAGGCTGCAGTAGATTACCAGCAGTGAGTGTGTATGTTTCAGTATGCTCTTTATGCTTTCTACGTCTTAGGATTTTGTCACAATTTTCATTATGTCACTGCCATAACGTCTACGGGACTCCATCACTGGGTTCGATTTCATAGTTTCCTTCTCTAATATAAGTTGCCATTCAAGGCATACCCGACATGATATTTTTGCTTGTCTGGGCATTTTCTGGGGATTGAACTCCAGTCCTCTAGCTTGGGTTGACTCAGTATAGAGTAGCAGTGATGGCTTGTTCAACCAGGATTGCTATCTGATCTTAACCATCAGTCTTCAAATGAACTGTTGTGCATTATTTTATTTACCCTAGACCCTGAATAGTGAAACAAAATAGAATTAAATTATTATCATATTAGGTCTACAATAAGGTTAACATAATATAGACTATATTATACTGGTACTTAACTAATAATACATAGGCAGAAGAGAACCTAAGATAGACATATACCTATGTAATGGCTTAGACCGGATTTTAAACAAGTGAATGGGTCAATCACAAAGAAACAACTTTATTTAAATCTCTAAAGTAACCCACCCCCCTTTCCCCAAACCACACAACTGTGGTTATAAACGTATAGTATAATACCGCAAATTATACCTAGAGCACAGGGGTGCATTAATTAATTTTTAAGTACCTGTATAAATAACTATGAGGACTAACTATGTAAAGTTATATGAGGCTCAATGGGTGCATCAGCTAGTTTTAATAACTTTTAAATGAAGTTCCGAGGTCATCCTAAACTATGCTATGCAAAAATAACATTATGACATAACATTTTATTTAGTAGCCTATCTTCCTATCTAGAAGAACTATTTAAAATTAACTTTAAAACAGGCCTAGCACTATAAACTCTGTTTAAAAAATATGTGTCAAAATTATTGTTATAAATAAAGGCCTACTACCGCTTGTTAATATTTTTAAATTACCCAAATTCTTCATCTTTGGTCATGGGGCTGGAGTAGACCTCACTCTAAGGCTAACTAAGTTTATTTACCAAACTCATAAGATAACAAACAGCCGCGAGCGTTTAAAACACTATACTCGCGAAAACGCTGATACTGATACTTTTCAAACTCGTGTTAAAGACATAAAAGTAAGATAATTCATCAGATAAAGACTTAAACTTTATTCACGTATCAATTTTATTCCTTAAACTTTAATACTACTTTTGAATACTGTAAGGATAAGTAAGTTCATTAACTTTTTTGAAAACTTAGAAAAATGACCCTAAAACTAAAACGCTTTCTCCAGTTTATCTACAGTGTAAAACTATCTAAAATCAACTTAAAAAAAAAAAATAGACTAAGTTTAGTCATTTATACAGCGATCGGGCCAGTAGATTTCTATTCATAATAGTAACCAAAATATTTTTAAAAAACCACATTTAAATATCTATTTACTGTATTTTACACAATACTTACCCAAAAAATCCGTTGAACGGCGAATTGAACAGAGCGAAAAAAATTCTGCTATATCTAAGCATTACGGTACGCCATATCATATCCGAAACTCGTAAAGCGCATGCGGGGGTAAGGGGAAACCACTAGAATTATTATGGAAATTTCGTATTGATGACAGAAGGGCTAAAAATAGAATAGTCTACCACTTGAATAGAACAAAAATTAATAAAATAACTATTGCGACCAAGTTTTTTTTTACCCTCTGTGGAAACAAAAATTTCAGGACATTTAAGGAGAAAATTTTAGAATTTAAGGAGTTTTCCAGGATTTTATCATTTTTTTCAAATTCCAGGAGATTTCCAGGAGCTCCTGGAATTTCAGGAGGCCGCGGGAACCCTGAGTCCAGCTATAATTAATTTGTTTACCTTTGTTAGCCTAAAGTGCCACTTATGGCAAACATGCCTATAGTTCTCGTAATCTAGCCTGTCCATTTTATTATTCTGGTCCGTGCCTTTTCTAAACACTGTTAGAAATCCTGGGTAGTTATAGCATTCCTGAAGTAAAAAAAAAATTAACATCAATGACAAATTCCACTTGATGAGAATATTTTATGGTGAGCTTCAGCATGGCAAAAGAGGCTTGTTGAAAGTTAGAAGAAACATCATAATAAAAGTCATCTTAAAAGCCTAACTAAAAGTGCTCTGCATCAACCCAGACTTGTGGGAACAAACAAGTATCGAATGTCTTGGCAGTCTTCAATACACAAAGCTTCATGAATCCAACAGATCAGCTGCTCCAGAACTCGAGAGGCAATCCATAAAAGCCAGTGCCCCTAATGCACCCAGAGATCGCCAGTCCCTCCCTTGCTCCTACTGCAAACAAAATTTCTTTGGTAAGGACTGGCCTTAGCAATCTGTGCACCCATGGACAGACAAAGCAGCAGAAACCCTCAGTAAGAATCAAGTCAATGGACTAAAACATTGTTTTTAAAATCCAACAACAAATAATTTACACTGACCTTTTCATATATGGCGGGGCTGCTATGCCATCTCATGATGGTCTCCAGGGCACTACACAAGAATCTACCATATCGCCGAGCTTCATTTTCTGTACAGCTTGTCACTGTGTATGTTATGTCATTAAATACCTGTATTTATTAAAAATATAAAATAATTATAATACTTAAACATTTTTTTAAAAAATAATATACATTCCAAAATTTCAAATAAACAGAGTCATTAGGTAAAACAAGAATTATATAAAATTCTGAATTTTCTTACTCTGTCATAGGTGATAAGAGTAGAAAAGTTTGGAGTCTTAAGGTTGTGGAGAACTTGAATAAAATGGCCACAGTAAACAGCATCACTTGCAGTAAAGCAACAGCGAGGAAACAAGCAATATTGAAGCAGGTTGGTTGTCATCTCAGATTTCAATGTTCCTGCAATGTCATATTAGGAAATAAGTCATTAATAATTCTGCCCCCCAATTTTTTTAAAATGTTCTTCTCAAATATACATTTTTCTAAATGTGTAGATTAGTGGTTCTCAACCTTCCTGCCGCGACCCCTTGATACAGTTCCTCAAGTTTTGGCGACCCCCAAACACAAAATTATTTTTTTTGCTTCTTCATAGAGTATATATGTTTTCGGATGGTCTTACGTGGCCCCCTGTAAAAGGGTCATTTGACCCCCATAGGGATTGCGACCCACAGGTTGAGAACCGCTGGTGTAGATAAACAATATCAATAGTAAGCAATCCATAATACAATTTAAAAGATATGCTTATCACAGTTTTTTTTAAGTACATGTTAGTGGATCACATAAGTTTCGTTCATTCTTTTTCCATTTATCTTACTAAAATGTCCCCAAAGCACAAAATTGTGTCTGAGATACAATTAATAAATTAGAGGTTACTTTAAAAGTAGAGATATTTGAGATAAAACATCGAAAACTAAAACTTTTAAAAGATGATCTACCAGTGGGAAACCAAAGCTCTTTTTCCTTTTCTAGTCGTTCTGTCACCCTCTGAACATGCTCTGTTTGTTTTTTTGCTTCATCCTTCAATTTATCTATCAATATTTTGCAACGCTCTTGTTCCTTTCGTTTTTTACTTGCTGGCTGAAAAATTAATAAAAAGGCCGTTTAAACATTGTAACTCAGAATTTTGTAAGGATTTTGGATCTTAATTTTGCAGGGGACATTCATTAATATGAGTAACTAATTTAAGATGTTAAAGCAAATGTGCACAAATATAAATTCAAAACAAACCATATCTCTGTTGGCCTCAACGGCACTGATTTGACTCTCTTGTAGAGCAATCTGTTTTTCATAAGCTGTTGTGGGGACATACAGGTCATACATAGATAATGACCAGAAGGTGATATAGAACTGTGGCCTGGTTTAATGAAATAAAAGAACTTTTATTACCAAAACTGTATCTGAATAGTCTACTCAATTATAAATTTAAAAACTTGAAATTTAAGTACATATAAATCAATTACATAGATGAACTCACGTGAGATCATCCCATATTTTAGATGAGAAAACTGGCTTGATGGCTTCAACAATTGGTCCCATCACTTCTTTGGAAGCATTGATATAACAAGTTGCCTAGATAAAAATTAAATACAAGATATATGTACAAAGAAGAAGTATTTGGTTAAAATTATGTGTGTTTCATGGACGTGTCGTACATCAAACTCTGATTACTAAACTAAAGAAACTCAAAATATCTAACTAGCAAGACAGGTAAATAGAAATCACATTTAAAAGAGGAGTATTGTTAAGATGGACCATCGCCTTGGTGACAGTTTTAGTAAACAATTGTATAATAATAAACAACTCTGCCATGTCTCAACACACTAAAACAAGTATCAATGGGGAATTTTAGACATTTAAAATCTGGGTTATTGTAATCTAAAAGTTAACCAGAAAGAAATTGTAAGGAAAATACATTGACAAGCAGAATTAAGACAATGACTTCTCTTTAGAGACAAACCATGAAGTAATATGAGTGGGTAACTCAGTTGCTACCTGCTTAAATGAGCTTAATGCACCAGTGACTTACAGACCTAAGCACAAGTCAATAAAACTGAAAAATTATTAAGGTTGTTGATATTTACAACAGTTTACTATCCACACATCATAATTCATATATTTTTAATGCTATGACAAAATGCCCATCCCTTATTCTTCATTATTATATTGCACTATTACTACTGTACATTATGTGATATAGTTCAAAGACTCAAAAGTGCTAAAAATTTGATTTGCATTCAATAAAGCTTCACCTAAGTGTTTACACTTTGAGCTAATGTCTTTTTATGTGCGTAAGTTTTATTCCATTCCAACCCTCTGATAAATACTTAATTTAGGAATATTCAGCCACTCACCATTCCTTTGTTAAGTTAAGTTAATAAGAATTCAGGTGACAAATATTATTAAGTCAATCTGTTCAAACATGTACAAATATGATCTTTGGCACTTGTACCGATCCCTAACAATGTTGTCAGTAGCTGGCCTTATATTCCATATGAGGGATCAACATAATATTAAATCAGCCTAGATTAAATATTTTAAAACATGTTAAAAGTCTGGAAACTATACTGTGACAATGCATTAATTATCAACAATTAAAAACAATTATTCATAATTGTCAAAAAATATCAAAATGTTTCCTAAAAATTTTTTTTTTTCCCCAGGAACCTACTTTATTGTTGCCCTTCTTGTCTTTGTCCTTTTCTTGCTTCTTTAATTCATCATATCTCACCTATAGAGAAAAGTATTGGATGATTAACATGTATTTCAGAATATTTTGTGATCCACATATAATGCAAACCCCTAACTTTTCCTTGAAAAAATAACTAAAATGCCATGTCCATGAATAATGCAACCTATTTAAACTAGTCCATAATAATACAATATGAACAGAGGAAATTTATTTTAAATAAAAATGTCAATTTTAAACAAAATTATAATATATACTGGTCACATACGAGGCCCTGCTTACAATACTTGTGTTAGCGCACTTGGTCGCAGAAAGTAAGTAGGCCAAGATATGGTTGCATAGGCATTAATATATATCTTTTACGCATGTACAATAAAAATAGCTACTTTTAGATAGCATTTTTTTACCAAAAATATTGCACATTATACACAGCAATATAGGGCATGTATGAATTTATGTTGATAAAAAATTGTTAAGAATTTCAATACATAATTGAACCATGTCCTTTGACAGAACCAACATTTTGGGAGATTGAACTGTAAGTATATTACAAAGAACTTACATTAATGGCATGTGCATAGAGAGGTCTAGAGAGGAAAAAGGCAGCAGAATGGGGTATATGGTAAGTAGACAACAGAACATCTATAGGAGGCAGTCTTTTCACAAATTCTTCTGTACTCAGTTGCATTGATAGAAAACTGCCAAACTGTACCAGTGTGTCCTGACACTGAAAATAGATGAGTTGTAAATTTTAATATGAGAATCTAATGAGGTTAATTTTCTTTACAAGCCAATGATTACTAATTACCATGTTCAGAAAACAATAATTTAATTACTCAACATAATAAGATATAATTAATTATTTTTTGACATATATTGGTCAGTAGATTAATAATAGTCAATTTCTTCAACAATCATTTCACCGAACCATTGACATACATAAATATATGTGGAAGTTCAAGATTTATTTGAAAATAATTGAAAGATTTTCAGAAGCTTTTTTTGCATATTTCAAATTTATTACATTTTTAATGTGAATTCTTGGTGCCAACTGGGAAGCTCTAGTGACATACATAACTTCCAACACTAACCTGGTCATATAGCTTGCCAACCAGTTTCAAATGTTTGTTTGCATCTTCTGCAAATACTGTACTGTCTCTTTGCTGAGACATAAGCAAGCATAAAGACAAAGCAAGGTCATGCTCTAGCAATGTGTCTTTCAGACGAGTTGATGATTTTTTGGTATTACGGACTTGAGAAAAGTTGCTTCCCTACAAAAGTTAAATGACAAGTTTTAAAACCAATGTTTATTATTTAAAAATGACCCAAAAAATATTGATATATATTCGTTATCTTAAAACTCTAAATTAAAATATCACTTGCATAATAAGAATAATTGTGAAACAAGAAATGAATTATGCTGAGAACAAAAATTTCTTGTGGTTATTATGAAAACAAGGAGTCAATTCTGCTCAGTAACAGATCACAATAACAGTTAATTTTTTTAGAAATTATTTGGGGAAAAACTATTTCCCTGTACCTCTTGTCTTACAAGTTCCCCTCCAGCCATTGCTTCCAATTGATCATCTGTTACTTCTTCAGATATTTCAATACCAGCCATCTTCTGGACGACCTCTCTCAACAGGAGCAAATCAATACTTGATAAAAAAAATAAAAATAAATAAAACATATATCTATAAGTAATTATTATCACTATAACTTAATCAGCCTTTATGTTTAGTTGTATATTTGTAAGGATTAAAAATGATTTTATCTTATAATAAAAAAAAAAATTACCTAACAATAAAGTCAACATAGGTTTAAGTTAAAAAATGAAATTTAGAATTGGTTGGCCACCCTTTGTTATGAATCATTATATATAACAGTTTGTGATTTTGAGTATTCATATCAAGCAGAATATGTCAGTTAAAACTCAATGTTTAAAAAAAAATTAAACTGACAATACTTGAAAATTCTTAAGAGAAACAAAAATAAACACCTTTTGCCAGCTTTGAGTTGGTTGGCCACATACTGCAAGATTCCTGTCAGCTCTACCTGATATTTACGACATATAGCTCCAGCAAAGTTAGCCAAACCTGATGATATAAATTTATGGAGAAAATAAACTAATAATAACATAGAAATTATAACCTATATTTATTTTTACATTTAACCTTAGATTTAAAACATCAAGGTAATTTACCTTCATGCCATTTAATTTGTATCAAATTGAAATAATTTCTTTGAACAATTGAAATTAAGGAATTAATTTAGAAAACAGAAGGGGAAAAAACTCACTTTGCAACCAGAGAGATATGTTCATATTGTCAGTTTTCATTCGGTCTTTTTCAGGATTAGCAATAGCCTCAATGATGCAAACTATATTATTTGTAAGGTTAATGGTGAAGATTTTATGATAAATGTGTATTCAGGCTAATGATAAGTACATTTTTATAAAACATCAACAAACAATAATTATTTGCTGATCTTTTCTCAAAAGCTATGACAATTTTAAATATTGCACATTGTAAAAGATACAAGTCAACATATCATATGAAATAGTTGTCAAATACTTGAAGGAGTCAACAACAGGACCAATCAAGTTGTCATATCTCTGTATCTGATTCAGAACCTACAGATAAAAAGACATAGAATTAATTTTAATTTCTTATTCAATAGACGGGTGAAGTGTTTTTCACAGGTCATAACTTAAATATGGGTTTAATCATCATAGATTTTAAATTTAAGAATGGGACAAAGTACTTTTTTTCTTCATTGACTTATCCAAAAGAGAAATCAGTTAGCTTATTAGCTTATTTTTTTTTTGTACACGCTAGGTAAATGTTCACTTACATATTCAAAGACAATGCCAGGATTGTTGTGGCTGAGCTTTCCAAGCTGCCTACCAGAAGGTTTCACTGTTTCTTTTGAGAGGCGCCTAGAAGTCAGATAAGTATAAAATATTATCCCGAAATTGGAAATGATTGTATCAAGTTTTTGAAAAATTTAATATACTTTGACAAAGAGGTCAGTAATAAAGTAACTAATATTTATCATACTCACTTCATAATATACTTGGCCCGATCAATGCAATCAGCACGAGCTCGTATAAGAATAGGATAGCTGAGGTAAGATTCATTTTTCCATGTGCCATATAGTCTATACCTAAACAAACACACATTTATTAAAGTAATTTCACATTGCCCTAAAATAGAAACATGAATACAGTTAAAGCAAATGTATATTTAAAATTCTTAACTGTTTCAATTTAGGAATTCTAACCTAATCTCATATGGATAAAGTCTAAGAAGGCTCCAGAGTTCTTCAGCCATAGAACAATTACTGGGCAGGAGTGAAAGTGATGGCAGCAAAACTTCTTCAATAGCATTCAGGAATCCATAGTAGGCTATGTCATCATCAGGGCCGATGCCACCTGAATGACGCTGAAAAATTTAACAAAGTTAATTTACTCACCTATAGGAAGATTAAGGTAATGTGGTATTACTATCAACACATTAAGCTTGATTTAAAATTCACTAAGACTAAAAAATATTTTCTTTTAATAATTTACTGTACAATCAGACCTTAAATAATTATATGCAATTGATGTTAACATTTTTGAGTCCACACAAACTCATACAAGTCATTAAATTAAAACAACTGATTATGAAAAGGAAAAAAAATCATTTTAAGATAAGATTCTTTTATTGATCCAAATAAATGGAAATGGTTTGTGATTGCATTATACATTTTCAGCATATAAAAAAACAATTTGAAGACAAGACATTTATAATAAATTATCTCAAACAGCCATTCAGTGAGTAGTCTTAGCCAAATCGGGGACTTTTTAGTTCTCATGAAGATGTGTGACTTCAGAGGGAGCACGCCGGTAAATCCATACAGATTGGGGTACAAAAGAATTTTTATATCTTTCAGTCCTCGCCCTGATGGAAAGAATTTATCCCGAACGGCCCGATCCTAAGTATTTGTGATGAAGAGGGTGGGATGTATCATCCAAAATGTGTTTAGTTTTACAAAAACATCTTTCTTCAAATAGTTCTTCAAGTGAAGGATGTTTAGTTTGTGTTATGTTCCTAGCTTTCTTGATTAGTCGGTTTATGCGGTTTTTAATATCAGACGTTGAATTCCCAAACCAGCAGGTAATACTGAAATTAAGTAGGCTTCCAATTGTTGCACTGTAGAATAAGTTAATGATGTGCTTGTTTACGCAAAAATTGTACAGTTTTTTGAGGTAGAACAGTCTTTGGGTGAATTTCTTATACAGCATTTGGCCGTGCTCATGCCATGTTAGCTCATTATTAATGGTGACACCTAAGTATGCCTCCACTTTCTCCACATGTTGATTTTTTATGTTGAGATCTGTAATCTCAGACCTGTTTACTCTTACGATTTCGGCATACAATGTACGATTTTGAGGTGTATACATGTTTATTTTTTTAGTATTAAGATAGTGTATTGAACGATTTTGTGATGATATTGTACGATTTTAAGAGTTTGAGGGTAAACAGGTCTGTAATCTGGTGTTTCCCCCTCCTGAAATCAACAACCAGTTCCTTTGTTTTTGAGACATTCAGCTGGAGAAAATTTTCATCGCACCAATTGATAAAGCTTGTAACTAAATTGCGGTATAGGCCTTCTCCTTCAGATATTAAGCCAACAATAGTGGTATCATCAGCAAATTTTAAGATTGGAACAGTGTTGCTTGAGCTTTGAATATCATTGGTATATATGGTATACGGTACAGGAGAGAGAACGCAGCCTTGTGGTGCCCCTGTGCTTAATTCTCTGGTTAGAGATAATTGGTTATTTACTTTGACATATTGTGGTCAATTTGTTATAAAGTTCAGTATCCAAGCCTGAATATTTAACCCTTTACGGGGCAGAGGTACTTCCTCTTGTATGTCCTGAACGGGCACCACTTTTGGGCGTTTTGCCCTTTAAGTGGTAAAGACGTTTTCGACCGCTCTGCCCCGTAAAGGGTTAAATTGACACCTAATGAGGAAAGTTTCTTTATCATAAGGTGTGGTTGGATAGTGTTAAATGCTGATGAGAAATCTAAGAAAAGGACTCTGGCTTAGTCTTTAAAAATTCCACAGAAGCCAAAATTGAACAAAATTATAATTTTCAAAGCAATTCCTCACCTTTGTCATAAATGTTTTTGTAAGTCTTATAATTTTCACCATCAAAACAGGGTCTTTAGATGCATATGGGCCTAGATAATACAACATTGGCATGGCTAGATGATATAGTTGTTGAAAGGTGTGGGCTTGAGGGCTGTCGCAGATTTGCACACTTCTTATCCTTTTCTTGGCTAACAAGGGACTGAACCCAATATTCCTAGGTGGAAAAAACAAATACATTTAAATCATATTTTTCTATCTAAATAATTGCAAAAATAATACCAGTAGCTGGCCCATTAGTTATTATGGAAAACTATGTTAAAAAAAAATAAATAAAAGGACTTTTTATCCCACCATTCATTTGTGAACCAAGCACATGGTAGTCATTCAAATGTCAAGCCTGCCAATTTCATAAACCATAAGGCTAAAGCTTTCACGGTAGAAATAAGTGATAAAAAATAACACCACATCCTGAAAGTCATGATCTGAAAACTAAATCAGTAACAAAAACTCACTTTTCATAAACTGGTTCAAGCACTCTGTGTATGAGAGAACACAAGGCAAATGAGATGGACGGATAAACAACAGCAAAGTTTTCAGGCAGCCTGTCAAGTATTGCTTTGGCATTTTCCCATGCTCCAATGTCTAAAAGAGCCTCACAAAGTCCCAGCTTTTGATTGTTTTCTCTCTGCAATATGGCAGAAATATTAGTGAAAGTTTAAACATTTATTTAAAATTTTTATTTCACCCTTTTTTTAAATTGATAATTGGGACTGGAAAGGTTGAGGGATATCACAAAATAATAAAATATTATAATAGTAAATAATTTAAGTTGTAAAACAGCTGAATAATCTCATTAAAATATGATGGATAAAGAGCTGGTAGTGAGTCAGTAAAGTTTAACTAACTCAATATTTTACATACAGTGTTCAAAACAAAACCAACGTTTTTAATATTTTTAACCAATACTAAAATAGAAGCTCAGCTTTAATTACCAGATCAATTATTTGCTGCTCATCTTCTTTTTTCTCATCATCTTTTTTGTCAGACAAAACCACAGTTTGGAGCTTTCTGGCATAGGCTTTAGCATCTGCTACCTCTTTGTTGTAAAAGGGAATGATTTCAGTATCAGATGGTAACAGCTGAAAAACATCACATATTCTTTTAGACTGGACTTCAAAGATATATATTGGACCATTTTAATATGTTGAAACTCTCTTCTAACAGAAATAATTCTTATAAATTCAAGTGGAACTTACATAAGGGTATAAATCATCAAGATCCACTAATTCATGTTTAAGTAATAAAGCTGCACATCTGAACAAAGACACTGGGGTGCTACAATCAGCTGACTGAAAAATTTTAAAGAAATTATTGTTAGAACCAAAAACCAAATGCAGTAAGAGAAGAAATATATCTATAAAATAATCAAGATGATAAAAAAATGTTTAATACTGGGAAGAAATCAACTATTCTTTTATGTTTTTATGCAAAATTTAACAGACATTATGAGGGTAAAAAATGGAAATATTAAATGTTTTAATTTTGTTTCTTAAAAAAAGACAAAAATTATGGTCAAAAAGCACACAAAAATATAGAGAAAAAAGAATTTGACACTTGAAGACAAAAGTAAATTACTATTACCAAGACTCCTTTTCTAAGAAATTAAAACAAACTTTATGCAAAAATTAATCTTGAATTTGCATGCACTGAATTTTTGTTTTGAGATATGAAAAAATTACCTCTCTGAATTGAAACTTGAATCCCAGGATATGACATAGAGTGAGTTTGTCAATTATGTATGAACGTAGGAGAGGAACATAAAATACATGCTCCTCTGGGTGACATTCAAAACCTTCAAGTATGATATCTAACACACGATTTGGATCAAGATCAAAACAACCTGAAATAATTAACATAAAAATAATTATATTTACTCAATGGATGTTAATTCCGATCTACAATTTATAATGTTGATTCATCACTTAAAAATATATTAATATATATTTATTTATTTATTTTACTTACCAATCAACGACTTGATGTTTTGAAGAGCTTGCTCCCATGAATTTTTTAAGCCAAAGTCTGGATTAAGTTCTGTAACAAGTTTGGAATAGCCTTCGCTTTCTTCTCTGAGCAAGTTGAATTTTTGTTGCTTGTAACTAGGATAAAATATTGTTTAGTTGGATTTTGTCACTTAGATTGGACAATTTGTAACAATAATAAAATTTAAATTTCATATTTAAAATAAAATATTCTTACTATAATCGAGTCTTGGTCTTGACATATTTCTGATTGAATCCAATTTGAGAGTTGACGAGACCAGCAAGTTCTAATGAATCCTGGTCAAGTCTTTCTTTAAGCAGTCCATCAGGCACAACTACATTCTAAAGATTACAAAAATATGATCTTAATTATTTTATTTTTTTAATGAAAAAAACAACAAACCTACATACATACTTCTTACAATATAGTCGTGCAAACACACAAAAACTATACTTATTTTGCTGGTGATTCATTTTAATATTTTATCTTTTTTTTTCATCCAGATTTACACACATCTCACACTAAACTACAAAAAAAAAATTAAAAATTTTAATCACTAGAAAGTGTTATGTAATGATATATGTGTTAAAAAGTAAGATAATCATTTTATACAGATTAATGTGACACTGAAAACAATCCTATACCAAAATCCCTAACCAAATAACAAACTTAAGGGAATATATTTAGGATTAATTTTTTAAAAATATTCTTACCCTCAAAGACCCAACAAAAGAAACAAATTTATCCCTGACAGCTTCATCTGAGCAAGTTGTCTCAACATCTAGAGATATTGAAAAGTAAATTATTAGAATCACCACAAAAAAATCCAATGGAATAAATTTGAAACATTAAATTTAAACACCTTAATCAAATAAAAATAAGTAAATGTAACTACTTGACAATCATGGGAGGAAAATTCTTACCAACAATTCCTAAAACATCAGCAAGGGCAGATGGAAGCAATGGAAATGCATCCTACAAAACAAAAAATATTTTAAATGATGAAACAAAACTGCTATTATCATTAAATGTGATAATGTATTTACTTTATTTTAAAATTAATATTCATGGCCCTAAGGATTGATGTTAGTGACTAGTGCAATTTTCATCCAGAGATACTTTACTTTATGGCTTATATTAGGCCTACATACAATAAGTTAGGATGTAACACGTAAAATTCAAGTAGAAAATTATATACCTTTAATTCTGAGAAAATAGAAGTGGCATGTTCAATCTTTAACTGACTATGATTGACTGCATAGCAAACTTCATAGAGGGCTCTTTTAATATTTCTCTTTGGCAACTGTTTGGGCTGAGCATCATTTTCAAGGAGAGTTTTGCACAGCTTGACACTGATGATAACAAATAAGTTTTTGAAAGCATGAATTGGGTCATAAATTTACAATTAATTCTGAAGCTAGTAATTCCCTTAGTGGCCTCAGACCCACCAAGAAATATAATAATAAAAATTAATTATTAGGACTAATGCGTTGGTAAATCAATAATGAGTGGCGTTGCATGAATGAGTCGACAGAATTAAATTTTGTTTGTTATTTTTAAGATGTACTTAAACTTAGGACTATTTATTTTAAGAACATGAACTTGTTACTCAAATCCTTGATATTTTTAATGAGTCTGTATATTTTAATCGTTTTATAAAAAATTATATACATATGGCATGTGACTTTTCTTCCCCATGTTTCATTGAATAATTGTGTGCATGAATATTGCTCCACTTCAGACTTCATTTGAGTTACTGATACTGTCTTGAGTCTCACTGTCACAAGAATATTTATATGCTGAGCTGACAAGTTAATTTCAGATCAGAGAGGTTTTGTACCAAAGTTGAAGTTAGGGAGGATCTCGCATAAGAATGACCAACAAACATTGCTGATATTTTTCTCTTATCAGAAATCAGAATATACTAGTATTACCAGTACTTGGGGCCTCACAGTTGGAAGAAAAGGCAGAGACAGGGTAGGGATCATGATTACAAGTTGCCGTTAATGGATATGAGGCTAGAGGCGAAGGTGGAAATCTCTAGCCGATGATCTAAGTACACAGCCCTGAGAAAGCTATTCCTAGGCAACCGTTTTGTCCCCCCGCTACTTCGCAAACTAGTCGCATAGTAGAAACCCACTGAAGAAAACCTCTTATAGGGTGTCTGACGCTTCTTCGGGATGGGTGGGGGAAGATATTGGGACGAAAATGTACCATCCCAACTCCCCGGGAGAGTGGGCTGCGAACGCTTTGAACACAACATTTTAGGTTGACTGGATGTTCTTGGGCGGGAAAAACCTCCATCTGCAAATACAATTAGGCGGTTGCAGGTGGGGGCGGTCCGGCAACAGGGAGACCCAGCGTCTGGGCTGTGTGGAGGTGCGTCAGGGAGGGCATTAAGAGCTCACGCTCGACACCCTGCCGACGCAATTTCCTTAAGTGACATACTAGTACTTGGCCTATAGTCAACAGCCACTTTAGTGGTGATGAAAACTTAAAAGCATTTTCATATTACTGGGTCCAATAAAATCTATGATTTTTATGGGGTGGCTCTGATGGGATCCAGTGACTTGCTGAGATTAAAAAGAGAATTAGGCCAATGAAGAATTGAAGGGTTTGAAACTTCATGAACATCTGTAGGTCTAAGCTTCTATTTTGTTACGATCAGGTTCAACGACTCTTCCACGAATGATTGGATTCATGATATAGGTCCTTAATGTAATGTAAGGATAATAAATGAATGACTGCGTTCAAGTCATGTGAAGGAATGGTAGAAAAGACTAAAATCAAAATATGTGTGCTATCCAAAAGATTGCAGGAAGTGAA
The DNA here is from genome assembly GCA_964033795.1 of Lymnaea stagnalis. Classification (NCBI taxonomy): domain Eukaryota; kingdom Metazoa; phylum Mollusca; class Gastropoda; family Lymnaeidae; genus Lymnaea; species Lymnaea stagnalis. Next base: position 1,123,888 of record CAXITT010000009.1, read on the forward strand.
AGAATTTATTTATCATTACTGTGAAACATGAGATTATTAATGGACAAAAATATTTTGGAAATATGTAAACTATAAGAAATAAAATAATTGCAGAGAAATTGAGGATCACTATTAGGAGAGTATTTGATTTATTCCATATGTTAATTATAAATATTTGATAATGTTATCTAAGCCTGTGCAGCCTAAGCTGAACTTTCCTTCCATAAGAATATTTTTACTTTTTACCAGAAGCCTGTACATTTTTTTCAAAGTTCATTTCAAAATCTTTTATTATGACAGATGAATGCACCCTTTGCTGCTATTATGATATATGCAACATGTACCCAAATAATTTTACATACACATTTAATTGTGTATTGTTAGTAAGGAACAACTGGAAATGGCCTTGGACATTTGCCCTGGCTAAATATCCAGTTTTTCTCAAGTATTCGCCTCTGCCAATACTGATATTAATATGGCGTGATGCAGATCCAAATATTTATTTGAAAATTAAACTTTTAAAAGATATTTAATAAATTTGCGTATTAAATGGGTTATTTGATGGCTATGCGGTCTAAATTGCGTCAATTTAGACATTTTTATTAATTTATTGGAGTTCAATCCTCACGAAAGCCCAGGAGGGAAAAAAAAACATCAGGTACTTAATGCTAGCTTTATATACACACCATATAACATTAGCTGCATATGCATTCTAACATGTTTACATCCCAAATGGATAATTTCATAAATTCAAACTTTTAAATAAAAGTTGCTTATTTATAAAATGTTTTTTGTTCAACTTTTGATACAATAGCATTTTTTAAAAACTAGCCTTAGACAATAAAATTGATAGCAAATTAGATGTAATTATAGATATTTAATGTATTAATTATGTTAGCTGAGGAATTAGTAATGCATTTTCTTGTATTTAAATTAACAAAAATTAAGTCAATATCATCAGACTTCAGAAAGTTATTAAGTTTACAGTCTCAAACTTAAAACATTACTTTTCACCATTAATTACTTGTAAACAATATCCAAATGGTATCTGCACATAACACCAGGCTAGTAATGCTAGTAGGACCTCTTTGAAAGGATATTTTAATATTAGAATGACCCCAGATAATTTTAAATACATCAATGTCATCAATTTAAAGGATTTTGTCGTTTCAGATATTTGGTGCAATTCATCATTGTTGTTTGTATTCAATCTTCAAATGATGCAGAAGAGAAAGTTTTAAAAATGTATCTAAATTGTTTATTGCTAAATAAAATAAATAGGAAAACTTGGTAATCTGGCACTTCAGCGTCTGCTATTCAGTGTCATGTTTATTGGGTCTTAATTGATATTTTAACAAGTATTCTTTTATTGATGTCCATTAACTGTTCTGATTCTGTTTTAAGTTATTGAGCAGAATTCATTTAAATAAGTTAATAATCCACTGATATGGCAGGAAAACAAAAGAGGATAGACAACAATAGTGCCTGTGGAAGAAGTTTTTGATGCTGCTGAGATACGCAATGAATAAGTGTGATGGCCATCAACAATACTAATGAACTTGTCAGACCCTCACTCAGCAGTGTCATGGTGCGGGTGTCAACAGCTAAAAACAGTTTGACATGGCGTCAGCTATGGGTTGTGGACATTGAACAGATACATTCAAGGACTGGATGGTTGGAGATGGGCCTGAGATTAAGTTCCGTTTTAGAAAGTCACTAAAGCTCTTTTATTGCGGATTCCACTCAGCCCACTCTCTTAACTTTCTGCCAAAAATAGCCTTTCTTGAAAATGTCAGTTCCACTAAAACAATCGCGAAACAAGAACTCATGCAAATAGGAAGGGATTAGTTGCAGATTGTGCTAAACTGACATTTCAGTGTACGCTTTTCAATATTCTGTGTGAGTGGATACTAGTATTATTTGGATCAACTAAATTTTGTTGATGGACCACAACAAAGTGTTTGTATAGGCATAGGCCTATTCCGTGTCTGATTGGTTTATGATGGGATCGGCAAAAGCCGCCCATCTGTTCGATACAATCAGTGAGCCTGAAAGGATATATCTGGCACTTAGACGAGAAAGCGACATAAACTCTCTCTTTACTTTCTATGCAACTGAAAACCTAGTTACTAGTTGCCCTCTCTGACCCCACTCTACATCAATAAAAAAGTAACTTTTTAAATAGCACTTCAAACTCCAACTGGAACAACAGAAAGTGGTGGATTACCTTAATTCAATTGTTCCTACCTTAGACCTAAATATATTATAGGCTTACCAAGTTATAAATTTAGCTTTTAAATTAAAATGTTAATTAAATTGGTTATTAAATTGAACCAGAAACTCTCAGAAACATGATAGATCCCACACAGCGCAGATGCACGGGTTATGCACACAAATTGCTAATTTTGTGCGTATGAGTAGAGAGTTAAATATTATAGTATCAGTATTGTAATGGTTTCAGATTTTGTCTGCCTAATATTTAACATACAATTCCGTTCTCCCTGTTTTATCCCATGTTCGAAGTATTTCTGGTGTTAAGCAGACACTAACACACACATTTGCCATTTCGGAAACAAATGGCGATCTGGAAGTGACGTCAGAGAAAGGATACAACTGCATGAAGCTGCTAGTCTATTTGCCAAAGTGTAAGACGTTTGTCGTATTTATAGACGATTTATTATACTTAACCCCCCCCCCCCCCCCCCCCCCCCCCCCTATGCCCCACCTCGTGTTGTTAGCTCACAGACAAATAATGCAAAGAGCATAAGAATTAAAGGAGAAGCCGAGACTAAGAGAGAGATGATGGTTAAATGAAAAAGGAGGCAATGCTTTCTGGGTGCCAATTTAGGGGTTCAAATTATAAAATTTAATTACCAGTTCTGACGCACTTTTATTTAAATCTATAATTATCCATACATATTCGTGTCAAAATACATAAAATACAAGTTAGGCCAGTAATTGAAATATACGTTCAACTAATTAGTAGCGTTTTTAAATTTTGAATACACTAAGACCCAGGGGTGGATCGAGGGATGAAATCGACCCGGGCGATTTTGATAAATCGGCCCGGCTCCCAGGACTTATTGACCACTTAGGGCTACAGGGCATATGCCCTAGATAATTGCTAAATTATATTTTAACAAACATGGTTAATAATTTTATCAATTTAAAAAAAAAATCTAGAACATCTTCAAGAAATCTTGGTGACCTTGGTTTGGTGTTGAATCGCAAAATATTATTGCTGAAAAATGTGTGCGTTTTAAGCAAGACCCTGTCCAGATCATCATATTTCCTCGGATCGGGTTATGTCATGATTGCAGCTTTCTTCTTATCGTTTGCTGCAAATCTGTTGCCAAATATGCTCAACACTTTATTAAAAACCTTATCATTAACATATGCATGAAAATTTTGGAATACTGGAATCTAATTGCTCACTTTGAATAGTAAAAAATGTATTTTAGCTCCCCTATCTCCCTGCGGTGATTGTTAGCAGAAGCGGTCGTGACTTTTCAGGCATCCCTGCCACTTTTATGTTTTGTGCCCCCCCCCCCTGCAAAAATTGATGGTTTACATTTTTCACACATCACAACTTTGGCCCTTTAATCTGAGACCCACGGACGGCTCCCATTCTCAGTACTAGGAGAGCGATATTATTATGAGATCAAAACGACTTTATGTTAGAGAGATAGAGTAGGGCCTACTCTTCAAGTTAAATACCAAACATATTTAAACGTTCCTTTCTGCTGTTGAAAAGCTTTCCTTTACTGTTACTCAATAACAATGTTTTATTCATATATTTTTGTAGCTGGTAGCGGCCATCGCGTCAGTCCAAAACATTCATCGGCCCCTGCTTATACTCTCGGCTTCTTCGCTGGCGTGGACTTTTGGGGATTTTAGACGCTAGTTTGAGGACTCTGGCTTGATATAGCCTACAGCTCTTTTCTCAGGCATTTCGTCTCCATGCGTGGGCTCCAGCTGATGGAAAGCAGACATGAACTATCTACCACAGACTCTGTCGACTGATGAGCCTTGCATGCCCCTGAAAATATCACTGACATCTTCTTGAGTTGTCCTGTCCAGCGCAGCCTACATTTTGTAAATTTCCACGAATAAGAGACACTCAAGAATAAAGATGGAGACCAAAGCCAGACTAATAAGCACCCACTTTATTTCAACCCTTAATAGTGAATGATCTTGGCTCTGAATAAAACTGGAGAAAAAACTCTTCACCTATGACATAAATGTTAATGGCTGATGGTAAAATAAGAAAGGGGCCACATTCAGAACCAGAAAATAGGACAGGTGGCTTGTGGTGCCATACCTGTTTATGCCTTTATGCCCCAATAGCAAATTAATTGGTTTGACTAACTGGTCACAATGCCTGCCAATCAACCTGCATTGCAAACCTAAAATAGCAGGCACTCTGGTTTCAGGGCCAGAGGGAGACCAAGACATCTGATATTGGCAAACTTCAGACACCCTTTTGGCCTCCTCAGACTACAATAGAGGCAGAATTTAACTAAGAAAATTCATTCGTTTGAAATCAATGATAACTATTATACATATTTTTAGCATGATATTATTAAAAAAAAAATAATTTTTATAATTTAATTAATTAAATTGAAAATATGAATATTTTTCTTAGTATAATTTATTTCTTAAAATGTCAAACCATACCTGTAAGTATTATTTTTTTTATTAACTGAATAATAATTACAGACATTCATTTCAAATAATTATAAAAACTCATGACAATTCAGTTCAATCAAATTTATTTTATTTTCCCAGTGTCTTGGACAAATTGACAATAGAGCCAAAACAATTACACAATTAAAAATAAAGTTGGATTATTTAGAAGCAGGTGTCATTCAAAGAAAGATTGGACTCCAGTTACTTGGCTTGTATTTATACATTTTCTAAATCATAGCGTGTAAGTGAGCAAAAATTAAATAGTCAAATAATTCACAAATAATCACACAGAGTAAATGTAGCAAGTAATTTTAGTAATGCTATGTAATCTTTAAGTCAAATAACATGGAAAACATTCATTCAAATTACTGATATCTTTAATTCATAAAAGAGGTGGGGTTAATTTTTAATGGTATTAAAACATAGTAATAATTAATACTTAACTGCCTATTAGATTGCACAATTTAGTATATTTATCATTTATGTTAACCCTCTTGAGACAATCTATCGGCCCAGGGTGTAATGGTGAAAAAAGACGAGATAGATCCCAAAAGTAAAAGACTCAAGACTGGCTGGCTGGTCTTCCTACCAGCTAATCAGATTGCTTCTTCCATTTATTGCTCATCTTGAAATTTTGATGGCGGGTTCCATTGATATTTTACGATAATCTGTCATTTCATATCAATTTTTTGGGTACCTAGGGACCCTTATAATGCTTTAAAAAATGTGTGACCTTGAGATATGCAAAAAAGCATAAGCAGCCCCCAGGGAAAAATTTTATGAAATTTTTTATATTGAATCTCATTCAAATATGGGTTAAGACTTATGTAGTCTTCAACAATCTGAAAATTAAAAAAAAATTTGAAAATAAATTTTATTCTAAGTGTACAAAAAAATTGATTACATGAATTTTGCAAATCAGGCTATCTCACTTGCAAAAATATTGATATTTCAGTTATATTCATAAAGGTTGTATTAGTTTATTCCATTCCCTATAAGGATATAAATAGTTTTATATTTTTAAAGTAATCAGTTTATTATTTATAAATTATTTTGCAAAGTAAGTCAAGGGCTTGTGAAAAGGGATGCAGCGTCTTTTTTGGCACAGTCAGCCCAAGTGAAAAAATTCAATTATTTTCTTTAAAAAAATGAAGACCTAAATTGAAATGTCTTGGTCATCCAAGCTAATTACAAACATTCAGTCAAGTATAGCAAAACACAGCAACAGAAACAAAACATTAGTTCTAAACAAAGCAGATAGCAATAAGACAGAGGAGGAGGAGCTTTAACTATTAGAAAATAAACATTGTTTCACTAGTTGTATTTTTGAAAGATTATTGCTATAACACTAAATGTTAATTAAATGATACATTGAATTAAAGAAAGACTCAATTTTTAAAAAAATCATTATGAATCAATATATAGAAGATACAGTGAGTAGGAAGTTCGTAATGTAATTAACACTTACATTATAGTTAGAAAGTTCACACAAATTGGGATTTGTACACAATATGGATTTTATATGACCATGGAAATATTTTAACGTTCTTAGTGGCTTAGTGTGCTAAAAAAATGGTTTCCCTGGTTATTTTATTTCATGTATTGTGTATGAAAAATGTTCATCATTGTCTCAGACTATTAATAGGGTTTTCTTTATTTTTGTTTCTAGAGTGGTTAATGGTTATCGTCTTGCACATTCTTCTCATAGGCTTCAGACACGTGTAAAACACAAATGTTATGTTAAAAAAACAATACACAAGTAAACATCCAGGAATGCTAAAGAAAAATGTTATCTGCCAGCTTCAGCTAAAATACATTTAAATTACTATTCACTTAATATTGTATTGCACTGAACACAGCAGAGGCAGTGACTCTCAAACAGGAGGTATCTTGCCATTAGGCTGAAAGGAAGGGAAAACAAAATCTTTTAGTGATTTACTAAATATAAAAGAATTTTATTTTTCTCATACGTATCACAAATTGTATGTTATTTAAATTAGGATTATAAAGTTGTGCTGAAGGCTTTATATTATTTTTACTGCATTAATATTATTCTGAGTATTTAGTAAATTATATGATATAATAAAAAAAAGTTGCTATTAAAAGCTTAATTAAATTTTGGTTTTATCACTCTCTAGTGAAACTCATTTTTAACCTAAGGAATTGCATATTTTAAAAATACTTTTTACCCTTATAAAAATATGTGTTGGCAACATCTTATTAATGATATCATCCATGGTGCCAGGGTAGCGCATCATATCTAAATGCAGTCTTGGCAGTGACACCTGCCCAGCCACCAGTGGAAAAAAGTTGTAGTGAATTTTGTACTCCTGACTTGGCAAGACACGGAAATGAGTCTGGTAAATAAAAAAACAACAACAGGTTTTAGACAAGTTAATGTTGATTGCAACTGGGTGACTGTGTTGAGGTGTTCAAAGCCCAAGAATACCAGGACATCAACCTATAGAAAACTTAGACTACAAATAATCTGATGCCTTAACCAAAAAATTGCAGCAACTCAGAGGGGTAAATCTGCTAAGTGGGGAACACTTAATTCTCTAGAAAATAACCCCGCCAAGGTTTCATACTTTTGCCATGAATATTTTCCAAATAACACCTTTCTCAGTTGGAGATTGATGGATGAAATAAATAAGAAGGTATGTTTTTTTAGCACATGATTAGTTTATTTTATAAAATCAAACCACATTTAACTGAAATGACCTGTTTGTTTCCTGAAAACATAAAATTATCAGTGGACTCCATGCTGATCTGCACTTCTTGAACATATGGTGTTCTATTCTTTACAGAGTAACTGAGTGGTAGAAGTGTCTTTACTCTCCCAAACGCTGGCAGTGTGACATGTACAGTAATCGGTATGTGTTCAATATTCACTGTTGGCAAGGGGAAGCTGGTCATCACATAAGGTAGGTCTTTGCTGTTTGATGTGTGCCTGATGAATAAACAGGGTCACAACCATGTTAACTACATTTTAACTGTTTTTAAATATATAAAATAAAAATAATATTTATGCTGACCTGGGTAATGGCCAAGAAGCATAGTGGAATCAGTAAGAAAGAGTTAATATTAAATCTAGGACAGTGTCTACAATTTTAGTCACAGTCTACAATAATTTTTGCAAGTTTTCAGGTTTCCCCTACTGATGTGTTTTAATTAGAAAATTAGAGATAAAGGACTAAAAGGATGATAAAAAAAATAACAGATGAGTAATCTGGAATGTTAAAATAGCGTTTTAAAAATCGATACATTGTTAAAATTAGATATAACTGAAATAAACAATCATGTTTTATAAACATAAAAATAAAAACTACAGAAGTTTGTAAAATCATGTACTTTATTGTTACATTACTGTATTATAATGTGAATGATAAATATACTAAATTACGTAATCTATTCTGCAGTTAAGTATTAATTATTGCTATGTTTTAATACCATTAAAAATTAACCCCACCTCTTCCATTCCAAGGTGTATGTTCCAAGAGATACTGAAGGTTGTATACAAGATGACGCCACCAGACATATACATTCAGCCCCACAATCAGATTTATTTAGTCGAACTGAATAGAATAACAATTAATTGTTTAAAATAAATTTTTTCAATATATGCAGCTTTCCTTAAAAATTTAAATAAGGAAAACATGAAAAAGGTACTTAACTAAACAATGAACTTGTGGGAAGAAAGCCTTCTTCAGTGAACACGCAATGGTAAAACAAATGAAAAAATTAAAATAAAGACTTAACTGTAATGTAGTATCCAAGAGGACAGAAATGATTTGGTGACATTTCTCTTGCTGTCCCTCGGAAACTACATTGCAGCTAAGTATTTTTTTAAATTTTTATATTTGTTTTACTGTTATGCGTTCTCTGAAGAACGCTTCTCGCCGAAAGGCATCTGCTGTTTTGTTGCATCCGTCTTATTAAAGACTTCCCATACCGTGTTTCACTTATTTCCTCCTACCTAACCTGATTACAGTGTCGTCATCGTCTTGCCGACGCCCCTCCCCCCAAAGTATCATTAAAACTATAAATAACGAGCTTTTAAAAATCAGTAAAATCAGAATTTTAAAAATAATTTTTACATATTTCTGGACTGATAATAAATACAAAATCTAACATTATAATATTGCTACTATTTATTTGTAAATAAATGTTACTTAAATATCCTTTACTTTCCAAGTTTAATTATAACTGGTGTTGAAACTAAGATCCATATTTCATCCCCATGTAAAAAAATAAATCAACTGGTTCTAAAAATATTTAAATTAAACATTGGTAAATTAAATTATATTTGACCAACCTCCTGCTATTTGAGATTCATAGTCATCACATGCAGTACTTATAAATTCACTCTGAAAATTTTTAAGTATGTGATAGATTAAAAATATAATAACAAAAGAAAACTTTAAAACATAGCCAATATGGTTTAGTATCATTTTCTGTGTGCATATCAAATTTGTAAACAATGGGAAAAATTTGGATATGCATATGACAACTATCCTGAAATGATACTACAAGATGTGTTACAGAGTGTCATAAGGGTTACATATGTTTTGAGATGGACCCGGTTTTGTCTGAATAGAAATAATGAGCTAAAATCTTGCATCCTTCATCTCAGTGCATACACACACACTCACTAATGAGATAGAGCTGTTTTTCATTTCTATGGGCCATGGTGAGGAGCACTGAATATCAGTGGTTAACAAGAATGGATCTTCAGAGTGCACAGCCTCAATGGTCTCAAACTGAAAGAAATAAAAACATTTTCAATATTTTTAAAAATAAATACTCTGTACAAGGGTAAATGATAACAACATTTACAAAGGGTTCTTTAGCAGTAACAACATTTACAAAGGGTTCTTTAACAGTAACAACATTTACAAAGGGTTCTTTAGCAGTAACAACATTTACAAAGGGTTCTTTAACAGTAACAACATTTACAAAGGTTTCTTTAACAGTAACAACATTTACAAAGGGTTCTTTAACAGTAACAACATTTACAAAGGGTTCTTTAGCAGTAACAACATTTACAAAGGGTTCTTTAACAGTAACAACATTTACAAAGGGTTCTTTAGCAGTAACAACATTTACAAAGGGTTCTTTAACAGTAACAACATTTACAAAGGGTTCTTTAGCAGTAACAACATTTACAAAGGGTTCTTTAACAGTAACAACATTTACAAAGGGTTCTTTAGCAGTAACAACATTTACAAAGGGTTCTTTAGCAGTAACAACATTTACAAAGGGTTCTTTAACAGTAACAACATTTACAAAGGGTTCTTTAACAGTAACAACATTTACAAAGGGTTCTTTAACAGTAGTAAAAAAATTAGAATGGAAAAAAGCATGTTAACATCGAGTACCTTTACCGACTCCAGTTTAATGGAAACATCAAAAGGTCGGACAGTTAACAGAAAGATCTGCTCTTCCGCCTGACATTCACAGGTTATCATATGTCTCCCAACCACAACAGCTACACTGTAACTGACCTAAAGTCAAGGGAAAAATATAAATTAATGAGGCAGGTGCTCAAAATTCTAATTTGTGTGATGACATCAACTCCCCAGATTTAATTATGTCACAGTCTAAGTTATTATTTGTTAAATGACTCGCCATACCCACGATAGCTCTGGTGCCTGTCTGGTGTGATGACATCAACTCCCCAGATTTAATTATGTCACAGTCTAAGTTATTATTTGTTAAATGACTCGCCATACCCACGATAGCTCTGGTGCCTGTCTGGTGTGATGACATCAACTCCCCAGATTTAATTATGTCACAGTCTAAGTTATTATTTGTTAAATGACTCACCATAGCAACGATAGCCCTGGTGCCTGATTGAAGACATTTGACAAAGAACTGTTGGGTGACCTAAGCACAAAATAAAAATGGAATGCTGAAATTTAAAGCAGAAGTTTAAAAAAGAAAAACTGACATATACTGACATCTGAAGAGAATTTACCTCAGTCTCTATATACCTCAGGACAGTAACAGATATTATATCTCATTATCTCTACACAAAAGTATGGTAACAGAAATTATTCTTCACTATCGATATACAAAAGTACAGCAACAGAAATTATACCTCATTATCATTGTAAAAAAAGTACAGCAACAGAAATTATACTTCATTATCATTATAAAAAAGTACAGCAAAGGTAATTATAGCTCATTATCTCTAAACAAAAGTCCAGAACCAGAAATTGTAGCTCATTATCTCTATACAAAAGTAGAATAGCAGAAAGTAGAGCAGAAAAGTAAACTCATGTACCTTCTGGCCTTTCTTAAGGGTGCCAAGGTCAGTCTGGCAACTATTGGAAGGACTTCCTCCTTCAAACTCTGAAATGTCAGCAGTCACTTGGGCTAGATGGAAAATGTATACTTTATTTGAACAAGTTCATATTTAAACTGTAACTTTTATGTTATATAATAAAATATATGTTATAAAATGCACCTTCCACCTAAACTTGGACAAAGAATTGCATGCAAATTGAAGTTCACATGTATAATATGCATTCTTAATTATTTCATTTGGCACATGTGTAAAGCCTCAATTAAAAGTATTCCCATTACAAAATTCCACATTTTGTACTAGGGCCATTTGATATTTTGCCATTAGAAAATATTTTTTTTGGAGCTCATTTATAATTACATAGGTCTAGTTTATTTTCTAGTTTACATAAATATTAAATGTATAAAACAATCAAAATTATAAGTTATATGAAAAATTAACAGCTGGAAAAAAAATATGTAGATTTATGAGTATTAAATAACCTCTGTTTTTTCATCAGCAATTTTGCAAGAAGCACTTGAGATTTTATGATGGTTCAAAATAAATCAATGGTTTTCATGAAATCCATTCATCATTACTTTGAACCATATGTTTACACACAAACATTGAACAATCAAAATTGTGTTTTGCTTATAAAATATAATAAGAGTCCTTTCTTAAAATTAAAACTTACTAGCATTGTCTTGATTTTCTTCTGATTCTTGAAGTCCCAAAGAAACTCTAAAATTTGTAGAAAGCAAATTAATAATCTTAATATTAAGTAAACAGAAAGAAAAGAAAATGGCAACAAAAAAAATTAACTATAAAAAAAATTGAACTGAATAAAAAATTAGTAGATTTATAGAATAAATATGTTTACCTAACTCCTTGAATTGGTCCATCTTCCTTATTTTCTATGATTAATTTCATAGAGTAAACTTCATTTAAAAGGCAAGGGGGCTCATGTTCAACTTTGACCTCCAACAGAGCTTTGCGTGGGTTTACCCTTAAACAAGAAATAAAAAAATTCATCTGATTATGATTACAAAGATAGCTTTAAAAGGTTTATATGTAACTATTGTAAAATAAAGACTTATAAGTCTTTTTTTTAAATATCTTCATCACAACAACAATTTAGCACAAATTTTACTAATGTTCCTCACATTTTTTAAAAAAGACAAGATTATATCATGTGAATCTGTTGATTTTCCTGTTGTGTTTTTTTATATTCAGTGTACATATATATATATATTTAAAATTAGAAGCCATTGACACAGTGAGTACTTTACTAAATAATAAAATATCAGAATATGTTGTAAGAGTAACAGAAGGCTACTGAATTTACCTAACAGCTGGATTAACAAGAAAAGAGTCCCAATCAATGGGCATGTCTGGAACAGTGGACTTAATGACTGGCCTAGTTGGACCAGCAGGTTGGATGAGGTTGTCCCCTCCCCCTCCTGTCCATCTAAGAACTGCACAACAGCCATTATCTGAACCCATCTCTAGTGCCAGGGAGGAAATCTGATAAAGTGTTTTATCAATTAATTATTAACTTTTGAAACTCCACATCCATTTTGTAGATACTTTAAAGTTGAAAAAAAAAAAAAAACAACCCCAAAAACCACCCAACTATTTCACATTTATTAAATTAGATCAAATCATCTAAACATTTATATAAGGCTTTTGTAAAATAAAATGATATTTAAATAAATTCCCTTTGAAACTCATAAGCTACCAGTTAATGAAATGAAAATAGTTTATAATGATTAAAACAGATTAAATGACTAGGAGCTTTCAAAGTGCCTTTAAATAAGTTCTTAATTGGCAATACAGTTACCTACCTCTATTAGTTTTCCAACATCCTCACTGAGTGGTAAGAATGAAAAGGAGAACACTCTTGGCTCATTGGGTTTAAGATAAAGGTCCCCACTATCCATTTCACTTGCTGATGCACCAGATGTGCCAATTCTATCAGTCATAACACAGTATGTGTTATATTTCTATTTAAAAAGAAATGAATTATTGCAAAAATATTATCTAGGCAATCACTTACAATTTGTAAAACCTATAATAGCTAAACAACTCCTAAAAACGAAGTTTAGTGAGCAATGTGGGGTGGAGGCTGAAAATTTGACAAAACATGCATTCAAGTAACGCACTTTATAAGATACCCAATTAGAGCCCCCCCCCCCCTCCTGGCTCACAGCCGCATAATTTTTTTTCAGGCCCCTGAACTATATTAATATTCTAATGTCCCACCCACTTTTACACAGAGATTTATTACACCATTTCTTAAAACGAAAGAAAATATTACACATCGAAAGCGCTTGCAATATTTTTAAGTATCTCATTTAGCATGTTTATCTGGATTTTAGTTTCGTCAAATCAGTGGTATCTGGTAGCATTAAAACTGATTTTTGGGGGTGGGGCAATTGTCATCTGAAACAAGTCTATATGCCAAGTTTCCGCTAGATAGGATGACTGGAAATGGGTCAATTAGCTGTCCAAAGATTTTAGCCTTAAAACAAACACACAAACAAAAGTGAAGTTAATATAAAGGATTTAAAAATAGATCAAGGAGATAATATTGACTAACTTGATTTGTAAACAGGATCAAAAGCTTTGAAAGTCTCACTGGGAATGGGCAGCCAACTCTGAAATGATCAGAAAGAACTTTTTTTTCATGAAATGCTCCAATAACTTTGTATACATACTTTCACTGTTAACAGCTTTTTGGTATGAGTGAAGAATTAAGATTTTTCCTTGGGAAACATAGGCAAACTGATTAAAAAAATTATCTGCTAAAGAAAACTGTTGACAATAAATTGTAATGATTGGAAAAATTAAGCTGATGCAAAATTCTTAAATAAAGTTAGATGGATTCAGGCCAAATAAAATCATAGGTGGCACACGTGCCCATAACACACAAAATAATCCCAAAATGAATTGTTATAAAATATATTGCTGAATTAAAAATGTGGTGGTATTTTACCTGAGGCAAACTTCAATATTTACTTTTTGATCAGCTGAGACTGCATCACTTGTGAAACATGCTTTAGTTTCAACTGCAAAAGAGAAAACATTGTTGGTGAACTTTGCGGAGTGCTAAATGAAATAGCTTAACTTCTGTCATGGCACCCATGTCTTACAATATAACAAGTTTGAAATGAAGCTGGCTGATGATTGTAAGTTGTTAACAGTACCAACTCACTGAACGGTATAAGTCCTTGCATTTCAATGGTGAATATTGTGGGCTTGGAGCGGAACTCTGTCCAAATGGAACTGGCTTTTTCTATGCAACTTTGATCCAAACCTGGTTCAGGATCCGGCGGTTCATGCTGTGGAGTGGTTACACATGTAAACATTAACTAATCAATGTTAGATCCCAATGCCTTTCTCAACAAAGCCATGCTGATATATCTTTATATCATGTATAGGTTTGATTTGAAAACATATATGTACATTCACAAAGATTTTGTTTAAAAACAATATAAAAAAAAAGTAAGAAAATGCAATATTTAAACGGAAGATATGAAATGACTGAAAATAATTTGTACCTATCGTGCAGTGAAAACAAAAAAAGTATTGATGAAAAGAGAAAAACAAAATATAATAATAAGTGTCTTAAAAATGGAATGGTACTTACTGACATGACCCTGATCAGATTCATCTGAATTCTAACTTTTTCATCGTGGCTACATTGGGAATCTTTTTACAAACTTAAGGCAAGGTCACACTGACACAAAAATACTTAAAGCCGGGAATATTAGAAATCAATTTTTGCTTCATTAGGAATAAATAATTTATCATTATTTATCATTAATGTATAAACGTGATTTAAGCAATATCACAGCTGGTGTTAGAATATAAAGGATACACCTGCCAATCAATTCCATACAGTTGGCCACATACTCCTGAGCCTTGGCTGTCAGATAAGCACATTTCAGTGATATCTCTAATATAGATGTGAGCAGTTTCCACCATCTCTCACCCCTGTAGTCCCACATCACTTTGTTCAGCAGCCTTTTAGAAAGCATGATTGAATTTTTTTAAAAATCAAGACAATGTCACTAAACTCTAAAGAGTAATCCAAAAAAACAATAAAATTATTTTTCTCTAAGATTTATGAATGCTGAATGATTGAGTTCTAGAATGGTATTAAATAGCTTTATCTACTATAAATACTTCATAATTGATTATCTAAATTATTTAGCAGCTAGACTGCATAAGATATGTTTTTTTTTTTTAGGATGAGATCAATTAAATAAATTTAAACCAAAAAAAAATTAACAGACCAGAGAGAGAATATTTTAAATTAGTATTACTCAGATTCTAAGCTTAAATTCAATTCTAGAATTTTCAAGCTGAAAGCTTTTAATAATCTTTTTGCAGAACTCACATCAGAGCTTTGATATAATCCTTGGCATGATAGTACTCTTCTCCCATTTGCACCACTAGGGAGAAAATAAAATTTTAAAAAAAATATTCTTTATTGTTACACTTCATAAATAATTGAAACTTAGGAGCTTGTCTGTATGCCAAGCCTAGAATGGCTACAACTCAATACAAAGTTTAAAAACTTTTGTTCCACATTAGTTGATCTATTTGTTTAACGTACAGACATCATAGAATACAGGTGTTACACACTTTAATTTTTACCTGAACAAGAATCAGCTGAATCAGGCAGGATTTGTTCTGGTATTTAATATTGATTTCATAGATCAACTTACAGCAACATGAACACTAAAAACAGTTGGTAGATTTAAAAATGATGCTTACTTAAAAACCTTTTCATTCTAGGTGACTTGTACTTGCGGAACTGCGCCACTGCACTGCTTAGCAGAGGAATGATTAACCACTAAAGAGGAGAGTAATGAAGGTCAATATTTGCCTACAAATTCCTGACTGTCAATAACTGTGGTAATGGGCAACATATCCCATCTTTCAAAATGTCAAAACCAAAAAGAACATTTTCTCTTTAAAAACAAAAAATGCAAACATTGAAAATACTTTTTAAGGCATAAATTTTAACTGAAGGGAAAATGTTTGAGAAAAGAATGATAAAAGCGGGGTCTGCATTCAAGATGTGTGAAGTAAATAAAAAGTGGAACAAGATGAAAAAAAAGACAGAACCAAAAAGAGCAATCTCTCTTTAAAAACAAATAAAAAGTGGAACAAGATATATTTAGGCATAAAAAAAAAAAGAAGACAGAACAATTAAAAATTTTCTTAAACATATATTCACTATTTATTGAGCAATGAAAAAGGTCATCAGATAGAATGCACTCACTGAATGATCCACTTGCCTCTCCTTTGTCTGAAGAGCTAAAATTCCATCTCTTTCTTTCTGTAGGTCAGGAGGTTCAATGCCTGGCAAAGCAAACAAACATTTTTAAACATATCTTTAGTTGCACCTCATCAAATATATAAGCAGGTAGAAATAAAAGAATGATTTGTTTTTGTAATTTGTTTTGACAACTTTACGAGATTCACTCACTTTGGTGTCCCTGTCTCCATTTTCTTTGACCATAAAAGTCAACAGGTCCCAAGTAATCTGTTATGACATCAGCACTCTTCATCTCCTGTGGTTGCTAGTTTGTAAGGAAGTAATGCCAAAATTAACTGCACAACTATTTTTTATTTAACACCTAAAACCAGACTTCAACCTTACATTACTAAAACAAAACTTTACCATCATAGAGTAGACACACACAAATATAGCAGACAAAGAAAGTCACGAAAATTTATTTTAGTTAAAAAAAAGAGATCCTCGAGAATTATTTTTATGAAAATGTTTGCTAAAATTTCAATTAGTGAATTAGAGAATGTGCTAAATTACCATGCAAAGACCTTGACACAGCTGTTTTCTAAATATAGCATGATTGGCTGCTTGCTGGTAGTAGAAGCCAGGATGCTGGGTCTGTATGGCTGTAAGTCCTAGCTTGATAGCCTCATCAAACAAATCTCCAAACACTTGGAATCTGTCAACATTTGGAAATCTTAATAATTTATTGGAGTATGACATAAGACAGGGGTCACCAAACTACGGCCCGCGGGCCGGATCCAGCCTGCAAGGCCAGTTCATCCGGCCTGTCAACGGCACTTGAACTTGCCTGATAAAGCGTATGGAACACGAGACGTTGTGATACAATTTCGATATTATGTTTAGAATACTAGGAGATCTTCACAAGTGCGGAGACCTCCGGTCTGCTATGCGCCTTAATTTATCCTTTTTGATTTAAAATTATTTTATCTTGATTTTCTTGTTTATTGTAGACCAATATTTACCTTTGAACTCATAAAATTAGTACAATATCGTCTCAAAATCGCACAATAAGGAATCTTAATAGTAAATAAATAAACATACAGTATTTAAAATGAATACAATAACTACTCGCATCGCAGTGCTTAGTGGGATCAAGTTAAGCTGGCATAGAAAAAGTTAACTACAAACAGTAGATGACTGACATTTATAATACAATCTGCAGTCACTTTGTTTTGCAGACGTGTATTTGCAATAGATATTAACTGATAATAAGTGGACGTACAGATCACATTATCACAGTCGATCACTGGTAAAATAAAGTTACTGGTGAAATTTAACGTGGTTTAAACTCGAACTCAGATCAGCATTAAACAAGATGTATTTAAATACGAATTAATTAACAAATGATGACATCATTTTTAAAAACCTACCAAGTAACTTGAAAAAAATTTGGTGACCCCTGACATAAGACAAGCTGACCAAAAAAAAAATTAAAATGTACTTGAAATATTTATTGAAAACATTAAGAATAAAGTAAATATATCTTTATGGTAAAATTCAATATTAATTTTAACAGTTACATGAAATCATGATATCTATTTCCATCATATTTAATTAACAGTGTTTAAAAGCAAGAGAATTCTTGAAAAATGTATTTACTAAAGTTGTATAGGTCCCGCATACTAACATACGTAGGAGTTATTTATGTGGTCTAAATTCATCAGTTTGCACTTCCCCAACACTACCAGTTTAACATAAATTAGTGGCCTATGTTAACAAATGAACTCACTGCTTTGACATCCAAGCGCTGTGCTCAAAAGAAAGCTCTGGAATTCCAGTTTTTGACTTGAAGAAATCAATGTGTTTTCTAAACTGAGCAATGGCGTCCAGGGGAGCATTGTGTTGAAATGAAAGCCTGCAGATCTAAGTATAAAGTTTTCAAGTACTAATAAGTATTGCAGACAAAGGAAACCAAACACTCTCCCCCACCCCCCCCCCAATTGTTGACTGCCAAGCCAAAAAAAAGCAAAGTAATTTACAATTTATTTCTGATGTGACCATGTTTTATGATTGCACTGAACATTTTAAGGTAAATACTTTTTGTTAATGACAACTCATTTATTGAATATTGAGAAATCTTAGAGATTGTTGGCTACTTTTTTTGGTGTCCCTTTTCTAGTCAAATCAATATTTTATTGCTTAAAAGAAATTTAACCCCATGACAGGAAGCTTCAAAATAATACTTTTAAGAAAATAAAAATGATTTGATAAATATTTAAATATCTTTAGCTTTGCAAGCACACAATTACCTTATAGTTAATAAATCCAGCAACAGTTTTAATTTCAAGCATGTTTGTGTCATGCATCCTTAGGTCCAAGATGTAACCATAAGCTTGTTTGTAATGTCTGCAAAATAACATGGGTAAAAAATAACCCTTTATTGGATGAAAGTAAAGCAAGGACACTTTGAAACTCACAAATTATCCTTCAACAAAATTTTAGATAATGGGATTAAATTTAAGGTATTTTTTTAAACTAAGGTCTTTTTTCTTACTAGCACATGAGTGCGAAGAAAATTGAGAATTTCTTAAAAATAACAGTTTCAATATGTTAGATTAGGTGTATAAGAAACTAACTTGATGGCTGTATGGGAATCTTGCTTCAATTCATTGAAGAAAGCACTTTTAAACTGATGTCTGACAAACAACAGCTGAAAAAGAGTTTTTGTTTTTTTATATACAACTTGCCTTATTTTTAAAAAAAACAAACAAAAAAATATTATGCATAACTGCCTTTATAATAATAATAATAAGAAGAAGAAGAAGAGGTCTTATATAGCATAGGGCTGGGCTCACCGCCCTGTACATAAAAATTTTCTCAAAAGAGACATAATCATTACATTAAAATAAAATACATTTATGAAATATTTAGACTCATTTAAAGAAATTTTTAGCAATAAAATAATCATACTATTACTTTCAGTTTACCTGATGTGTTGTTTTATTCAAAAAATCTTTGTGAGACTTCACTTTCCTAGCTTCTTGGTGGTAATAAGCTTGTGCTTGTTCATAGAAAGCATTCTCCAACCTGAAAGCAATTATGAATCATGTCAGATAGAGATGGATAGGTCATACCATGAGAAAATCCATGCCAAATATAACAAGACAAGCACTGGTATGGAACCCTCAGAGATCAAGAGGACAAGGAAGACCCAAAAAAACACCTGGAGAAGAGATGTCAACAAAGATGTAGAAAAGGTTGAAAAAAGTTGGACAGATTTAGAGATGATAGCTAGAGACTGGAAGGCTTGAAGAGAAATTTTTAATAGCCTATACCCCACTGGGAGCTAAAAAGGAAAATAAAGAGAAATAGAAAATTAATCATGCTTAGTGATTTATGAAATTAAATTGTCTGATAATTTTTACAACTTTCTTTGAAAAACATCAAAACAGCTGCCAAGGTGAAAAGATAATATAGCGTGAAGCAAATATGAATAAAATAATTTAGTGAATATAATACAGCACTTCAGCAATTATTATTATTTATATGAGCACACATTGCAGAAATGATTTCTAAATTATGGTAAAGCCATACAGGTTTAGAGGTTTGACACTTACCTCATAGTGTAGCCTATTAAGTGATCTGTATGGGGTAACACATACAATGACTTTGCTGAGATTTCACATGAAGTACAAAGAGAAACTGCTCTCTCTGCAGCCATAAGGTCTTCCCCTTGAAATTAATCGGAACATTTGAAAATATATGGCACTTAAACTAATATGATAATTATTGCACAACTCAAATTTTATTAAGAAAGATCTATTTTTAAAGTTTTGAAGTATTTTCACTTGTTCTGGAGCTATGGTTATACATTCTTTCATCTTTTCATACCTGGAGGTAGAGGTGCATTTTTCTGTATGAGCACAACTGCTATTTTTGTGTTCCGACCTTGAAGGCTATTTCTGATTTTAAAGAAAGAAATTAGCAGAGATTAGATAATAAATATGTGATAAATACCTGGTGGAAATTGTGGCTTGGATATAAAAGTTAACGTTTAAATTTTGATATACTTAAATCTCTTTATTCAATATAAATGCATTTTTAATGATGTATTGGTATTATTTAAGAATTTCCGATGAAAATTTTCCCCACCTTACAATTTCAAGACGAGTTGCACACTCCATCTGTCTTTCTCTCCACAGTGGCTCATCCCAGTCCAAATCAAAGAAAATCACAACAACAGCTGGTATTTCCTGTAAATGCTTGTGCATCCAGTATGTTTTCAGTATGCCTTTTGGAATATACCATTCATAAGAAGTCCTCTGAAACAAATATATAAATAAGAGTAGAATTTTAAATGACTGCATTATATTAAGTTTATTCTAATTTAAATATTAAAAAGTGTCTATTGATAGTATTTTAATCACCACTTACTAATAATTATCAATAATATTGAATTGATGGAAATTCATCATTCGAGTGTTTTAAAAAATCACAAGAAATATGCCTTTAGTTTATATAGTATATAGCCAGAGTGGAGTAGAGAATAGGGTTATAAATTTTATGATTAGGCCTTTAAGTAGTATCTGTATCAGCTTAATATTACTATTACTATTTATGTCAACCACTACTATTATTGAGCATTGCATGAAATGTTTACCTTTTGTTTGCACTTTGGATATTCATGATCTGCTTTGCAAACTTTGAACTGCAGGGGAACTCGATCAGAACGTCGATTATTACAAAATGAATCCCAAATTGCTTTGTGAACAGCATTGTATGTGGTATCTAACCCTGTTAAGGCTACCAGTCCCAAAGGTCGACATACCAACTCGCCTGCTAATTCACTAGCCCAGGACATTTCTACTGCTTCCGCTTTGTGTTAATTTGCTTAGTAATGTCAATGACTACTTAAACTGATTCTAGCACAGTCAAGTAGAAGCCCTGGCTCTGGTGGGTGAGCACTCACAACTTACTGAATGAATTATTTATACATACAGGTTCTTGAATTAGCAGGTGCTGCTAGTAGACTGCTTTAACGCTACTGAGTACTAGTCAGGTGGCTAGACCTAGCTAGTAGTAGTCAATGCAAAAAAATAGGTGGATGTTATTGTTCAATCATAGTCATTCATATTATTCTGTAGTACTTTAGCAGTGGTTAATTAATGATTAATGTTACTACATTTGACTTGAGTCTAGATAATATGCAACATTGTCATCAAATCATTTGTTTTTTGTAGTTGTAGCAATGTAATGGGCATGACAATGTTGACTTTATAAATAATGATTAAGTAAAATTAATATCTTATATAAAATCACAATCAATATTTCAAATTAAGCCAACTAGTGTATGGTGAAATACATTATAAATGGCATTGTGTTTTTAGTTTGGATATCAACATGAAAATCCGAAAATGTAGTGGGCTGGGCTGAGTGACAACGGAAGTTATTGTTTTTTCCCTGTGAAAATAGCAAACATTTGCTATGCATACATTTATATTTTAACTATTTTTAAAACAGAATGTCACCTTTGACACCACTTATTTTTACAATTGTCCAAGGTTCTAAAGTCGAATTACTAAATACCAGGCTCCCCTTTTTCAATCAACGGCAGGGTTGACATACGACCGTAGATTTTTCGGACAGTCCTTACAAAGTTGAGTTATATCGTGTCCATGAAAGTCAGTAAGAACTTTATGATGTCCGTAAAAGATGAGCTACTGTGCAAAGATGTTTGAAGCGAAAAAATCGGCCTTAGTTTGGTGCAAAGAAGAAAAAATGCCGCGCCTTAATAAATGTTAAATGGTATTCAGTAATCTAAATTTGTATTGTTTTCAATTTTCTAAGAAACTACATTTTCTATTATTAATTTTTTAGTGCACATCCGAATGATGAAATGGTAATTAATATTTTCATTTTAATTTGCGAAAAGCTTAACATATTAAACTCAAATTGAAAAGTCTGTAATAGCGAGAGAGTTTTAGATTTGATTACAAGATACATGTGGTTTCTTGCTTCTGCAGAATAGTTTAAAAAAAAACAAACAAAAAAAACACGTATGTTCACGAAACAGAAAAAAATCTGCAATTGCAAATGATATCAAAGTTTTTAAGAGTATTTTGTCATCCACATACCTCGTTTTGCTATTTAATTAATTTACAAGGCTTGAATGCAGTCCTTTAATTTATATGTAGGCTACCACAATCTGCATATAAAAAAGGATAGTGGAAAAAGGCCTACCGTGCGTTGTGGTTAGGAGACATCCAGCCCTATATTTAGTAGGTGGAAAAAAAAATATCACATTTTCATGTCCACCTTCCCGTACATTTTTGGACGGTTACCAGAAATTTGATCGAAAGAAATTTCGTCGACGGTAAATTGATCGACGGAAATTTCATCGAACGGAAATTTGTCGATTTTTATTTTCAGTTCACGCGTTAAAATTTTCGTCAAATTTTTTTTGAACGCACTCTACGATAAAGTCAAACAAAATAATGCGTAAAAACTGAAGAAAAAAAGGTTAGATCAAATTTCCGTTCGTTCAAATTACCGTCGATCAATTTACCGTCGATCAATTTACTGCGACGAATTTCTTTCGATCAAATTTCCGGGTACGTTTTTGGGCATCGACCCCTGTGCGTTCGAACAAAAAAGAATCCCCCCCTCCCCGCCCCAAAAAAAAAGACCATGAAAATACTTTTTAAAAACCACAAAAAAAAAAAAAGAACACATCTGTTTAAATTTATATCTACAAAATTATGACTTAAAAAGGGATAGGACGAAGTCATGCGACGAATTTCTTTCGATAAAATTTCCGGGTACGTTTTTGGGCATCGACCCCTGTGCGTTCGAACAAAAAAGAACCCCCCCCCCCCCGCCCAAAAAAAAAAGACCATGAAAATACTTTTTAAAAACCACAAAAAAAAAAAAAAGAACACATCTGTTTAAATTTATATCTACAAAATTATGACTTAAAAAGGGATAGGACGAAGTCACCCTCAATGAAATAGTAGAGCAAGGTATGTGGAAGCTTGAATCAAAAGCAGTCCTTCATTTATCATCCTTTAGTCATCATTTAAGCTGGGTCTCCGCACCCTCACCCATAATACAAGACATATGAACATAATCCAGCTGTGGCAGCGGAACGTGCTAGATTTTTTATTGCTTGTACAATAAATGGTTCACACACAAACATTCATCACAAAAACACCTGGTGCTTATAAAATTGCACGCAATAAAGCACTAGCAAATAAAAATATATAATTTTTGCCGTACAGCATGGAACTGCGACCCCCAGTGTCACCCCTGGTTACTTGAGAACCTCTGTGTAAAATAATACATAATTCTCCACGTAACAATTTAGAAATCAACAAATAGCACCAAATGGGGATCTTATAAAGTACGTTACAGACACGAAGTGGCTATTCACACCTGGGTACCAGAAGTGAGAGGTTGGGATTAAAAGACTATTTCAAATATTATTGTTGGGTTTGTAAGACAAAATGAGGTATCAAATGAAAGATAATTGAATGGACTATATGTTTGTAAACTTAATTCTTCAGTTTAAATAAAATAAACTACCACAAATGACATCCGAATAGCATTGAGTCTAATGGGACCCAGGTGCGAATGGCGGCGATGCGCGTCCAGGTCCATTTTGACTGTATGTACTCATTCTACCGCTCTCCTCCCGCCTCGGGGAGTACGTAACCCATGCATGGCGCATTTAAACACTGACAAACAATAAGGTATTACTGTATTCACTCTATGCACTAGCGATTTTAACGGAGTGGAAAATATACATTCCGGTGGTAGACAATGATGGTTGGAGAATCCGCACAAACCAAGAGATAGATCAATTTTACAAAAAAGCCACCCCATAGTCGCAACAATAAAATAGGCAGATTGAGCTGGACAGGACATATTGATAGGATGTCGGATTGTAGAGCAGCAAAAGTGATCTACGGCTAGAAAACTAGGGGCAGACGGCTCACAGGTCGGCCAAGACTGGGATGGATCGACGATGTAGAGAAGGACTTGTACCGCAAAAAAGAAAGGTGGGGGTGTGGGTGGTTCACGCATGAAAGCCATGGATCGATCCAAAGGGAAGGATGTGGTGCAGCAGGGCTGGGTCCTACATGGGCTGTAGCGCCACTGATGATGATGTCTCCATAGAAGTATGTGGTGGAGCAGGACAGGGCCTTTCATGGGCTGCAGTGCCACTGATGATTTCCATTGGAGTCATGGGCGCCCGCAGGGGGGGGGAAGGGGCACTTGCCACCCCCCCCCCTGGATTGATTGGATAAAAAATTTTTAGACAAAAAAAGGAAAAAAATGTATTAAAGTAAAGAGAAAATAAAGAGAAAGTAACTAAGCTGATACCCTGTCCATTCGTTCACCATACAAATACGCTACAGTAAATTAAAACTACATTAAAACGTTACTAAAAATTGTTTGCCCCCCCCCCCCTCCAGAAAGTTTTCTTGCGGGCGCCCATGATTGGAGTGGTCTGTTATCCGAACCACTCCGGTCTCAATTAGTTCGTAAATCCACGCTCTACTGCACACCAATAAACGTTGATTAAAACACTCATTTATTTCAATACCCTGTCCATTCGTTCACCATACAAATACGCTACAGTAAATTAAAACTACATTAAAACGTTACTAAAAATTGTTTGCCCCCCCCCCCTCCAGAAAGTTTTCTTGCGGGCGCCCATGATTGGAGTGGTCTGTTATCCGAACCACTCCGGTCTCAATGAGTTCGTAAATCCACGCTCTACTGCACACCAATAAACGTTGATTAAAACACTCATTTATTTCATTTTATCACTTGTTTAACTTAAGACTAGTTAGAGTAGTTTCATGTATTTTTCACAAATTTAATATCAATAAATAATAAATAGTGCTACCGGTGATACATACATCAGACGTAGTAAAGTACACTAATAGATAGTGATTTGATAAATTCAACGTACCCTATGACTTAGCAGTTTAAATTTGCTGCCGCCAATTTTGAACATTTCTATGCATCAGGTAAGGGTGGACTAATTTATTCTTCTGAATGATGAATCGATCTAAGAGTGAGGGGCATCATATATGGGAGTGAGGGGCGTCATATATGGGAGTGATTGGCGTCATATATGGGAGTGAGGGGCGTCATATATGGGAGTGAGGGGCGTCATATATGGGAGTAAGGGGCGTCATATATGGGAGTGAGGGGCGTCATATATGGGAGTGAGTGGCGTCATATATGGGAGTGAGGGGCGTCATATATGGGAGTGAGGGGCGTCATATATGGGAGTAAGGGGCGTCATATATGGGAGTGAGGGGCGTCATATATGGGAGTGATTGGCGTCATATATGGGAGTAAGGGGCGTCATATATGGGAGTAATTGGCGTCATATATGGGAGTGATTGGCGTCATATATGGGAGTGAGGGGCGTCATATATGGGAGTGAGGGGCGTGAGGGGAGTCATATTTTGGGTGACTGGGTGGCCGAAAGGTCTAAACTAAGCAAACCTCATTTCCAGCCAAAGGCCAGTCAAGCAAAAACATCACTCCAGGTGGATGAGACTCGTTAACCTTGGTCGGCAACTCATCCAAGAGAAGGAAACTCTGAATTCAAACCCGGGTTTGGAGTCCCGTAAGGCGCATACAATGAAAATTCATGCAACCATACCCATCCCTGGTCGTCTTGACGCAGAGTCTTGCCACTGGATATGGTGGGCCCGGACGAGAGAGTGAGGTTGACGCCCCGCAACTCTTCCTCACTTTAAACAAAAGTCACTAGCGCAAGTCATCAGTCATCGGACGACTCGATGGTCATCGTCGATCCTCGACGGACGAACAACATATATGGGAGTTAGGGGCTTCAAATATGGGAGAGAGGGGCGTCATATATGGGAGTGAGGGGCTTCAAATATGGCAGTGAGGGGCGTCATATATGGAGTGAGAGGCTTCATTTTAATTATCTTACATAATTACCCCCCACTCCCAGTGGCGTAGCTAGGGATTTGGGGGCCCGGGGGGGGGGGGCTTGGCCTCTTTAGGGGCCCCTGCATTTTGACATTCGACATTATTTAATTTAAAAAAAATTTCGGACCCGCCTTTGGGGGCCCCCCCCAAGTAGAGGCCCGGGGGAGGGGCGTAATATAGGGGAGTGGGGGGCTTCAAATATGGCAGTGAGGGGCGTCATATATGGGGTGAGAGGCTTCATTTTAATTATCTTCCATAATTACCCCCCACTCCCAGTGGCGTAGCTAGGGATTTGGGGGCCCGGGGGGGGGGGCTTGGCCTCTTTAGGGGCCCCTGCATTTTGACATTCGACATTATTTAATGTAAAAAAAATTTCGGACACGCCTTTGGGGGCCCCCCTCAAGTAGAGGCCCGGGGGACTTTCGAATTTGGACCACCCTTCCCCTTCCCTAGCTACGCCACTGCCCACCCCATTTTTTTTTCTGGAATTTGCCACCTCTTAAAAAGTGCCACCTAAACTATATACCAACTATACACGAAGCTGACACTGATCTTACCATTTATGAAATTTCTTCTTCCTTGATGTAAACTTGTATGATAATAATCAGGAGAGCATCTAAAATGATGAGAATGCGATACAATAAAATAATATAATGAATGCTTGTGCCTCATGGTCATAACTTTAGGGCTATGAATATTGATATTGTTAAATTTTGCTTCATAAGTTTATTTGAACAAAAATGTGTCCGAAAAATTTGATCTGTCCATAAAATTTGATTTGTCCATAAAATTTGGTCTACGTAACATTTGTTTTGTCCGTAAAATTGGGTCTGCGTAAAATTTGTTTTGTCCGTAAAATTTGGTCTGCGTAAAATTTGTTTTGTCCATAAAATTTGGTCTGCGTAAAATTTGTTTTGTCCGTAAAATTTGGTCTGCGTAAAATTTGTTATGTCTGTAAAATTGGGTCTGCGTAAAATTTGTTATGTCCATCAAATTTGGTCTGCGTAAAATTTGTTTTGTCCGTAAAATTTGGTCTGCGTAAAATTTGTTTTGTCCATAAAATTGGGTCTGCGTAAAATTTGTTTTGTCCGTAAAATTTGGTCTGCGTAATATTTGTTATGTCCATAAAATTTGTTCTGTCCGTAAAATTTGTTATGTCCGTAAAATTTGGTCTGCGTAAAATTTGTTATGTCCATAAAATTTGTTCTGTCCGTAAAATGTGTGAAGATTTTGAATATGTGTCCTTAAACCCTGATAGCCGGTGTCCGAACATTCCTCATTCCCTTGACGCGATCTGACCGACGCCTTCATAGATCATTCCAAAAAATTAGGATCTATTAATAAATGTTAAATTTAGAGGGAACGAAATGACTTGCTAGAAATCGGACTAGAATACCTCGTGATATCTCAATAGGTCGGCCTACATTTGCTATGACTATCTCGTATCGCGTAAATCATGGTCCATGGGGTTGAGGTTATTCCACCTGTCGATTGGACGAGGACCACTGATACTCCGGAGCTGGTGCTGTCTGGGTGTTGTGGGTACGACTAGGCCTCGCTCGAAGTTTGCGCGCATAGAAAACCGACCACACAGAATTCTCTTCACACGGAATATTACCAACAGGGACATTCGTCCACATAGATGATCCCGCACAAGGAACATCGTCTAATTTTTGTGCATCTTCTGCCGGTGCATCAGGAGTAAAAAAAAAAAACTCAAAGAAAATTAAATTGGAGGAGTAGATCCACACATATAATGTCTGAGGTACTGTCATGCGCCAGACCGCAGAAGCGAAATTTCAATCTGATGAAACCCACACACGTGTTTGCTAGATTATTGGCTCCATGAAATGGTATTGGGATGAACCGAACAAATTTGTTAGGGGGATGTCTGAGTCTTCAGAAATAGCATTACGAGCATACAGTCCCTTTATTAAATTAAAAAAAAAAAGCCATTTACAGTGCGATGAAACGGCTCTTGTGACTCTTGTGGTTAAATTGAAAAGCCTTAAAAAAATTGTTTTATATCCTCTGAAAATTGAGTCATCAAATATTGTATACTTGCGTATTGCGTCATCCGTCCAAAATGGCAGAGATTAGAAATAGCATCTACCATAGGACAAACTTATCACTCAGAGTTAGCTGGTGAGTTGTTTTAAGCGTAATTGGAAACATTTGGACCATCACAATCTTTCATAAAATGTTATTTTTTTTTACCATAGAATCGAAATGTGTATAATTTTAAATCACAAATCTAAAATCTGTCTTTATTATGGTCTTTTGACGCGCATGAATGTACTTATAATTGTTATTGTCACACATATTATGAATGTGAGAACCACTGTTAAAAGACACTTTAACACAGTTAATAAAATATATTTGACATTAGTTTTATAAACTTAGAATAAAAAAGGCTCTAATAGTTGTGGATGAATTGTGTGGAAGTCGTAATATTTGGACTACTATTTAATGATATGCTGATATGGGTTAAACCAAACAAGTAGCAATACTTGGGATGACGTATTTATATTTATATATGAATCATCCCCTCTTGAGACATGTTCTACGGGTTAGCTACGTCGCTAATTAATGATGATAATGAGGACTCATATTCATTTTTCATAATGTATAAAATACTTTTGGAGGAAAAAGTGTGTGTGAGGGGGGGGGGGGAAGTGTGGTGTGTGGGGGTGGTTGTCACCGGAATTGTTTTTTTTTTAAATCGGAAGTTATTACGGCACAGGGAAAAAAAGTGAAAGAAAAGGGCCCGGCTCTAGTAGACCAACAAAAGGGTATAAGAATAAACTATTAAAAAAGAAAGGGGAGATCATTCAAATGAATATAATATAATTCGATATTATTTCAATAATAATTTTTTGCAGGCTGTAAAAATAGCAGACAGGGAAAAAAAGGGGGGGAGGGGGGGTTGGAAATATCCATTTAATACCAATGACGTTTTAAACGCTTACATCTAGCCTGAACACATTCAAGAGTCTGTAACTTTAGAGTGTTTAAGTCCAAAATGATTTTGTTAAAAAATAATTTTCCATGTTAAAGTTCAAATATTGGCTCTCTAGCTGACATTGGCTGCAAGTCTGTGGCCCAGCTGAATGTAAAGATCATATATTGCTTGTTCTGGGACTTAAGGTTACGGTAAATTTCATATATTGTTTGTTCTTGGACTTAAGGTGACTGCAAAGTTCATATATTGTTTGTTCTTGGACTTAAGGTGACTGCAAAGTTTATATATTGTTTGTTCTTGGACTTAAGGTGACTGCAAAGTTCATATAGTGTTTGTTCTTGTACTTAAGATGACGGCAAAGTTCATATATTGTTTGTTCTTGGAAGGTGACGGCAAAGTTCATATATTGTTTGTTCTTGGACTTAAGATGACGGCAAAGTTCATATAGTGTTTGTTATGGGACTTAAGGTGACGGTAAAGTTCATATATTGTTTGTTATGGGACTTAAGGTGACGGTAAAGTTCATATATTGTTTGTTCTGGGACTTAAGGTGACGGCAAAGTTTTTACTTTGTTTCATCTGGGACTTAGACTGACTGCAACACGTTAAATCCATATTTTGAAATGTCGAAAAGAGAAAAGCAACTGTAAACAGTGATGAAAAAATGCTTTTTATGACATTTTCAAAATGATGAGGTTCAAGTCTAGTCCAGGAAGTACGCTGCTGAGGGCAGTTTATATCCTATCTTTGTAATGTTATTACATTGGCCCCACAGCATTTCTATAACAAATAAGCTATTGTTAATTAATGCTACTTTTTTTGTAGTCAGAAAATTCAGCTTAATTGTAGTTTGATAATGTCTCTCATGTAGCGGTTCTACATTATATACGGTGTCCCCGGTAGTCAGCTTAATTGTAGTTTGATAATGTCCCTCATTTAGCGGTTCTACATTATATACGGTGTCCCCGGGAAACTCAGAAATTGTCAGCTTACCTGTGTCAACAAGGTCAAGCTGGCCAGGGGATGTTTAACTCGATATGTGTTTTCTTAGCATGAACCCATTTCTGGCAATCTCCAGAATGTTAATGACAAGGCTGTGCCTCCCCCCCTCCCTCCCCACGGCCGAGATAAACCGGGCATTTACAAACAATGCTGCACTTTATAAAAGTCTGGCATGGGCTTGTCAAACATGCCTAATCCGAGGCATTCGTTAGTGTCACCTCTTTCGTATGTGTCAAAACGTCACAGTGTGTATTACTCTAGTTTGACATCTCTTCAGTTCCTCGCCCACCAACCTCAGCAGAATTATTTCAATAAGTCTTTGAAATGAAGCACCGTGGAATATTTTTTTTTTTTTTTTTTTTTTTTTTTTTTTTTTTTAAAATTTTTTTTTATGGGAGGTTTTTTTTTACTTCAGTTCCTCGCCCACCAACCTCAGCAGAATTATTTCAATAAGTCTTTGAAATGAAGCACCGTGGAATATTTTTTTTTTTTTTTTTTTTTTTTTTTTTTTTTTTAAATTTTTTTTTTTTGGATTTTTTTTTTTTTTTTTTTTTTTTTTTTTTTTTTGTAAAATTATTTCAGCAGGGAAGTATCATTTTAACATTGTTGACTCAGGAAAACATGGTTCTCGTGTTGCTATAAATCAGCCTTATAAAGTTGAATTTATTTACCTCTAATAGCTATAAATCATCTATGCATGCTCCATGCATACGAATATTGGTATAATTTTAACCAAAAAAATATATAAAAACCAGGAGTAGAACTCAACATATTGTCTATTCATAATTCACAGATAATCTTGACAATCTGTATTGCCGCCTTCTTTGTGGATTAAAATGCGTCGTACTAAAAAGCAGACGATGATAGACACGTGGAAATGATTGCTGATGTCCAGTCAAAAGGAGTGACTTCCAACAAATTCTGGTGAGTACTTTTGTTTTGAATTCTTGACTGAAGATGCTTTCTAGTTCTATTGATGTCGCTAAATATGAATTCAATTATGTCAGTTAAATATGAACGAAACTATGTCAGTTAGATATTAACGAAATTATGTCAGTTAAAAATTAGCGAAACTATGTCAGCTAATTATTTTCCACCCAGGGCAGGCCAAGATTTTTGCCGTCCCCTTCCACAATAGAAAAAAATATTTCCTGCTGTTGGTCGAAAAAACCGCCCCTAAATATAAAGAAAAAAGTTGCACCTGAGGCGGGCTGCCCCCTCCACACCCATTTCCTCTGTCGCTGTTGAAACTTCATTTAAATCCTTTTCTATTTGAACATTCTCAAGTTCTATCGGGACATAATCCAGTTCTATCGGGACATAATCCAGCACTATCGGGACATAATCCATATCTGAAGTATATACACCGGTATTGTTTAAAGTGATTAAAAAATACCTCTAATTTGTGTTTAGAGACGTAGACGTTCTATTTCATGATTGTTTGAGAGAAGTAGACGTTCTGTTCCATGATTGTTTGAGAGAAGTAGACGTTCTGTTTCATGATTGTTTGAGAGACGTAGACGTTCTATTTCATGATTGTTTGAGAGACGTAGACGTTCTGTTTCATGATTGTTTGAGAGACGTAGACGTTCTATTTCATGATTGTTTGAGAGAAGTAGACGTTCTGTTCCATGATTGTTTGAGAGACGTAGACGTTCTGTTCCATGATTGTTTGAGAGACGTAGACGTTCTATTTCATGATTGTTTGAGAGAAGTAGACGTTCTGTTCCATGATTGTTTGACAGACGTAGACGTTCTGTTCCATGATTGTTTGACAGACGTAGACGTTCTGTTCCATGATTGTTTGACAGACGTAGACGGTCTATTCCATGATTGTTTGAGAGACGTAGACGCTCTATTCTATGATTGTTTGAAAGATGACCAATAGGAATGATGGCTAAATCAGACAATTCGCCCCATGGCGTCATTGACGTGTTTATTTAGCTTGTGGGATTGTAGGAAAAAAAAATTATAGGCAAAAAAAAAAAAGTCACAGAAATGTTGTGATTGCTGGACTACAAGAGTGGATCACTGCGTTCTGCATGCACACATGGGTTAAAAACCACGCAGTAGACTATGCAAGTAACGGAACCCGGGATTTTTTTTCTTTCTGTTTTTGTTCAAGTTTAAGCTACAAGAGGTTATTGAATCCTGACATGTAACGAATCTTATAGCAGAGTAACGTGACACTTAATCAATGTTTTCATCGGACGATATTCCTTTTACATCTAGACCCCCAAAATTTTTTTTTTAACATTATTCATGTCTGCGGACTAGCATTTATAAAACTTTAATTCTCTTGCCATGATAGATGCATGGGTGGGATCATTTCAATTTGGGAAATCAAAGTTCAAACTAACCTAAATGGTTGGTAGAGCTTTAGAAGAAGTTATGTCTTTACATCTTTATGATGCATGCCTGTTTCATGAAAGGTAATGGTCTCACTTGCTGTGTTTTGCTGTAGACGAGATCTTTAGACTGAAGCGTATGTGGTTAGCTGTCAATGTATTCTACGGGTCTGCACATCATGTGTTAAACTCTCTAGTTATGTACTGCGTGTGTTTAACTGCCACTGAATTCCTCTATACTACACGTGGTTAGCTGTCAATGAATTTTTCTGTAATACATGTATTTAGCTGTCACTGAGTCTGTCTGCACTATATGTGTTTAGCTGTCACTGCATTAGTCTGTACTGCATGTGTTTAGCTGTCGCTGAATTGGTCTGTACTTCATGTGGTTAACTGTCACTGAATTGCTCTGTACTGCATGTGTTTAGCTGTGGTTGAATTCTCTAGGTCCGTACTATAAGTGGTTAGCTGTCATCGTTAGCATTTTTGCCTCTGCACTGCAAATTAATACATAAATATACCTACAGATAAATGTCATAGTGAAATGGAACTGACCGTGTCACCAAAACAAATCCACGAATGATGACCTCATGTCACTTTCAATCAGTAGCGTCACTAAGGGAGTGCGGGGGGGGGGGTGGTTGCGAACCACCAAGGTGATAGCCTCACAGGAGGGTCACAACAAATGGAAAATAATTTCACAAACTTCGATCAAGTACAGATAAATGTCATAGTGAAATGGAACTGACCGTGTCACCAAAACAAATCCACGAATGATGACCTCATGTCACTTTCAATCAGTAGCGTCACTAAGGGAGTGCGGGGGGGGGTGGTTGCGAACCACCAAGGTGATAGCCTCACAGGAGGGTCACAACAAATGGAAAATAATTTCACAAACTTCGATCAAGTAGCAGGGGGGTAGGTAGAGTTAGTGCCACAAGGGGCGGGCCAAACTTTTTTCCGCCCCTTTCACGAAAACAATTGTGCAGTTGGCCGAGAAAAAATACCGTTCGGAGCCAACCTCCCCCTCCACACCACCTCCGTGCGCAGTATTGTATACATTATAAAAAAGGCAAGAGTATTGTTAAGAGCACGGGGGCCAACAGAACAGGGTGCCACAAGAATTTTGTGTCCCTTGATTAGGGTATTTTCGGAGCAGGCAGACTCGGGAGAGGGACTAGGAGAAGTCTAGAGAGGGTGTCCGCCATGAGTTTACTGGATGTGACACCAACCCTGCTGACGCAACTGATTTTAAATGCTATGTTTGTCTACGACCGACCGACCTTCAACGCCTATACTTAAGTCCATATAATAAACATACACTGGGGGGGGGTCGTCGTCGATTTTTGGTACGCGTGAATAAGGTTTGCGTGTGTGTGTGTGTGAGTGTAAAAAAGGGGGGGGGTGGTTGTCTCGGCAGAAAGTACAAATATGTTTTTAAAAATTCTGCAATAATCATGAATCTTTGACAGTCATCATATTTCTCATGTTTTAAAAATATCACGCAACGTTTTGTAGGAACTATCATCAGAATTTTGCCGTGCGTTTTCACAAATGAACTCGTTAGATGTCGCCCAAATTGTACTCAGTATTAGCAGTATTACAGTAATTTTTAGTCCGTATGTTCCACGTGCACGCGACACATTCTACCCCCCCCACCCCCAGCGACGCCTATGGTTTCTAAAATGTCTCGATTCCAGGCGCCCTAGTCAAAGATAGGTTTTCACCCGGCGTCCTTTGTGATTTTCTTTAAGTACGATTCGTCACAGCTCACCAATGACTCAACGGGGTTTCTGTTTTACCACGAAAGCTACACGTCACATTGGATCAAAATTGGAAATTAAATTATGAAACTTTTTAAATATTTCACGGCGCCCCTGTGAGGAAGCCAAAGCACCCCAGGACAGAGCCATGCCGATACAACCCAGGACAGAGCCATGCCGTTGCAACCCATGACAGAGCCATGCCGATGCAACCCAGGACAGAGCCATGCCGATGAAACACAGGACAGAGCCATGCCAATTCAACTCAGGACAGAGCTATGCCGATGAAACCCAGGACAGAGCCATGCCAATTCAACTCAGGACAGAGCCATGCCGATGCAACCCAGTACAGAGACATGCCGATGAAACCCAGGAAATGCCAAATCAACTAAGGACAGAGATATGCCGATGAAACCCAGGACAGAGCCATGCCAATTCAACTCAGGACAGAGCCATGCCGATGCAACCCAGTACAGAGACATGCCGATGAAACCCAGGACAGAGCCATGCCAATTCAACTCAGGACAGAGCCATGCCGATGAAACCCAGGACAGAGCCATTCCAATGCAACCCAGGACAGAGCCATGCCGATGAAACCCAGGACAGAGCCATGTCGTGGCTGACCATTAAAAAGATGCATTTTAAAATATACGGGATTTTATATTTTCATTCCCTATCAAGGTCCTATCTGAAGACGATTTCGGCACCCATAATGTTGTCGCCCGGTGCGACAGCCCTCTTCACCCCGCTCTTATGGCTCTCCCTGAGGGTAACATGGCACCCAGAACGACGCTGCATGTAATAATGCTGGCCAAATAGTTGTGACACACACACAAAAATAAATATGGGACGTCACAGAATTCTATAAATCATTTGATTTGTGTGTGTGGGTGTGTAAGAAGGGGTGGGTGGGTGTCAAATGCTTCTTGTACGTAAGCATTGGGGGGGGGGTCCCAAAACGCGTGCAAAAAGGGGGAGGGGTCTAAAAGTTGCCTTTTTGGGGTCCGTACTAAATGGATGGTCACTAGGTTGGTGCGCATATTTATGTGTGAGGGTGTGTATGAGATAACTCCAATAAAGGAACCGAATGACATTTTCTGAGCGAAGTTCACCTTAGAAAGTCTTCGTTAGAAACCCATTAAATATTGTAGACAAAAACTAAACGATATTTGATTGTCTTAGTTGTTATTTTGAATGGGAAAGACCCCCCCCCCCCCAAAAAAAAAAAAAACAAAACAAAAAAAACCCCACTTATATCAAGGGTTCTTAAACTTTTTGCAGCGACTGAGCCCAACTCGATTCCGCACCCCCGACGCCGATAAATGTATTGTAATGAAATTACATTTGTGGCATTATTTCTTTAGTGGTGACTCCCATTTTGTTTTATTAGTGGCATTTTTCTTTATTGGTGGCATTATTTCTTTAATGGTGGCATTATTACTTAATTCACTTTCTAGAAGAAAAAAAACACCAGGACAAAATATACGAAAAAAAATAATTCACCTCTAAGTCAGATGAAGTATTTTGCGGTTTTGCTTATAATTATTTCTGGATTTTTCTGCACATTCTGGCACGGACACCCACACTCACGGGGATTTGTGGGAATCCCTGAATAAGAACATCTGCTTCACATGGACTGCGTCAACATTGTCCTCAACCTATTTGGACGTAATTCAAAATTATGTTTTAATACTAAACAATGTTATCGAAGAACTGTTGTTTGCCGACATAGATTCACTTGACTTTACGTGAATGCTGTTCATATGAATACAGCTTACTCCGTAGTGATAAGTCCCAGCCGTCGAAGGCCACTTGTGTTGATGTCAAAAGACTACCGCGCGTCTCTTTCAGCTCCGCTTACACTGTCCAAGTTTTGTACAGCTGTAACAACACGGTCGATAGGACTTCTTGGTGATTTGTGTACGCAGAATATTTCAGCCACACTCGGTCTACAGACAGACCTCTCTTGACCTTTGACCCTCGGAGGAACCCTTGAAACGATTGACTTTGTTCAGGCGGCTCGAAGATTAATGTGTTTATAACAACAACCCCGTTTATAACAACAACCCCGTTTAGGGTTGACACACCTGAATATTGTATACATTATAAAAAAGGCAAGAGTATTTGTTAAGCGTTCCGAGGGTCACTAATTGTTAAACATTTTGAGCTCAATAGTCACTCACTTTGATTGTCAGGAATAGTCACTCATTTGGAACGCTATCCAAAGTTTAATTTACTGCAGTAGTTAAGAGTCCTGAAAGGTTTAGCTGCCAGCTGTTGGCGGTCAATGACACAAAGATTAATAAAGACATGTGACACTGATTTGTTTTCCTCTTGTATGGGCAACAACCCACTGTTTAAACCAGTCATAAAAGGGCAATTTTGAACTGTTTAAACCAGTCATTGAAGGGCAATAATGAACTGTTTAAACCAGTTATTGAAGGGCAATAATGAACTGTTCAAACCAGTCATTGAAGGGCAATTATGAACTGTTCAAACCAGTCATTGAAGGGCAATTATGAACTGTTCAAACCAGTCATTGAAGGGCAATTATGAACTGTTCAAACCAGTCATTGAAGGGCAATTATGAACTGTTTAAACCAGTCATTGAAAGGCAATTATGAACTGTTTAAACCAGTCATTGAAGTGCAATTATGAACTGTTTAAACCAGTCATTGATGGGAGACAACGAACTATCTAAGCAAGTCATGGATGGTGCCCCATCAATTGCAACAGGATTCATTGTAGTGCAATTTTGCTTAATTGAAAGAACTTATCTAATATACGAAACATAACGTTTTCGTTCTCAAAATGAAAATTTTCATTTTTTGCACAAAATACGCTAGCATTAAGCAAAGATCATTTTGAACTAACGATCTTTTTCTTTTTTTAATGGCAAAATAAAAATATATCTTTGACCAACTCTCCTTTGTCACCGTCATCAAGAACATGCATAGGGCCTATACTGTCTTTCAAATATATCTTTGCAAATAAAAATGCCCACCGCCCCCTTTGATGGTCCCAGTCCACACTTTGATGGTCCCACGCCACACTTTGATGGTCCCAGTCCACACTTTGATGGTCTCAGTCCACACTTTGATGGTCTCAGTCCACACTTTGATGGTCCCAGTCCACACTTTGATGGTCTCAGTCCACACTTTGATGGTCTCAGTCCACACTTTGATGGTCCCAGTCCACACTTTGATGGTCTCAGTCCACACTTTGATGGTCCCAGTCCACACTTTGATGTTCCCAGTCCACATTTTGATGGTGCCAGTCCACACTTTGATGGTCTCAGTCCGCACTTTGATGGTCCCAGTCCGCACTTTGATGGTCCCAGTCCACACTGTGATGGTGCCAGTCCGCACTGTGATGTTGCCAGTCCACACTATGATGGTGCCAGTCCACCTTTTGATAGTCCCAGTCCAGTCTTGCATAGTGCCTCTCCCCACCTTAAAGTTTCCTAAGCTTTCAGCGCCTCCCTGGACAACCTCACTGTCTCCTGGGGGGCTGTACCGCCCACTTTGAGAAACACTGGTTTAAATCCATAGAGCCAAACACTCACCATTCACACCATAATATTTGCCAACTCAGCTCTGTATCAGTGACGCTGTTGCAGAGAAGAATTTGAAAGATGTACATTTGAAAGAAAAATCCGTTTAGCCGTACTAACGGCATTTATGGCTTTAAAAAAAAAAAAAAAAGTGGGTTTGGTGTTCAAGCAACTGCATTAAATGTGCGTCTAGGACAACCTCACCGGCTCCTGGGGGGCTGTACCGCCCACTTTTAGAAACACTTGTTTAAATCCATAGAGCCAAACACCCACCATTCACACCATAATATTTGCCAACTCAGCTCTGTATCAGTGACGCTGTTGCAGAGAAAAATTTGAAAGATGTACATTTGAAAGAAAAATCCGTTTAGCCGTACTAACGGCATTTATGGCTTTAAAAAAAAAAAAAAAAAAGTGGGTTTGGTGTTCAAGCAACTGCATTAAATGTGCGTCTGTCATGCCCGTGAAGCAGAAGTCAGCCACTTAGTCATAGATTTCTTCCACTCTGTGAACATCGGTTATCGATGGCAATGCAAGACCTGCTCCAAATGGATCGATCTTCCGAACCATTAGGATTTTTATTTTAAGTTTTTCCATCTGAAAAAAAGTTTGATTTACGATGATATCATCTCCAGCCGACCGTAAATTTTAGCGTGGTTATTGAAATCTGACACGTTGTTCCACAGAGGGCAGCACGTGCAAGAGCTCGTTTTGTGGGGGGTAGATTGTTGATGGCGAACAGCAGGCCATGACCATAACAGCTGATCTTTGTGTCACAGCCTCAGGTTTGGCCAGCCCATCTTAAATGTGCGAGATCAATCGTTTATGCACAAAGTTATCACGTGTTCACTCTGAGTACAGCAATAATTAACTTTAAACCAATTTTAAATTTAAAAAAAAAAAATCAAATGACAAAACCATGTTATTGTTTTTATTTGTCTTATGTTTACTCTCTTTAATTCTATTTTATGGTGGGAGTAGTTGGTGGGAGCAGTTGTTGGGAGCAGTTGTGTGCACCTCTAGTGGGTATCCTATCTTCTTAGTGCCATACTTCGTTTTTTTTTGTGTGCATGTGTGTGTGTTTCTTTGGAAATCTAAGAGCC
Source organism: Lymnaea stagnalis (assembly GCA_964033795.1). NCBI lineage: Eukaryota > Metazoa > Mollusca > Gastropoda > Lymnaeidae > Lymnaea > Lymnaea stagnalis. The sequence continues at coordinate 1,162,820 of CAXITT010000009.1, forward strand.
GCCTTTGCTTACCGTTGTTATGGTATGTTATGAAACTAGTATGTCATCTACTTTTTTAAAGCTAAGTGAGACTATGAATGTAATGAATGTAGGCTAATGTGACAATTTTAATTTTTACGGTGTCTCTATCTTAGGGATAACTGAAATGGCCGACTTTGTTATAGGAATATCATTGTATGTTAAAGGATAAACGGGAACGGTATGGGCGAAAACCATTTGTAAAGGATTATCTTTTAAAAAGTTAGATTTATCTTTCCACCATGTCAACCCTCATCTTGGGCTATAGCCTTAAAACAAACCTCACCTTGGGCTGCAGCGTTAAGACAATTCTTACCTGGGGCCACAGTTTCAATTCTCACCTGGGGCTACAGCCTTAATACAATCCTAACTGAGGCTACAGCCTTAAGAAAATCTTAACCTGGGGCTATAGCCTAAAGGCAATTCTCACCTTGGTCTACAGCCTTAAGACAATACTAACCTGGGTCTACAGCCTTAAGACAATCATCACATGGGGCTACAGCACTTAAGACAATTCTCAACTGGGGCTACGGTGTCAATTTAAAAATACTTAGCCTATATTTATTATTATTATTAACTTCTAAACTGCTTTTCTCCTTTTAATGTCAGAATATGAAAAAAAGTGCCCCATCCATTGGCATTGAACTCATTTTTATATTATTAATTTTATTTTAGATGAGAATCCAGTAAAAAGCTAAGAATTTTTTTTTTTTGCGAACTAGGATTTCGATTATCATGCCAATTCCATTTTTTGGTTCGTGTTAAAAAAAGAATTCTTATTCCTAATTCGTCAATTTAAAAAATTTTCTGGGGATTAAGATAAAATATGTTTAAATATAGCGAAGAGGCAATGTAAGAAAGTTATAGTAGTTTGAAATTCCAAATAAAAATTTCAATCTATTGAATATTGGGAAATTTTTACTTTATTTGCTTACGAATTTCCGTTAGATAAAATGACACATCGGTAAATATAATGTCTTCTGTAAACAACTCATGTGTTCTTACAACAGTTATGCCGCTCATATGCAATTTATAAAAATAACCCGTTTTCAAAATCCATAATAATGTATAGACCTTTCTAATAAACCTGTTTTATGTTTATTTTTGACACTGGTAAAATTAGGAAATATTTAGAAAAGGTAGTCTAAGTATGAAGTAAGTTTGTTTTTTCCATTTGCGTTCATCATATCAAATAACATTTGCAGTGCTTTTTAGTGATGGAACCCTTTTTAATTGATTAAAAAAAAAAAAAATTCATTTATAATGTAAGTAGCTATCCATAAAAAAATATGTAAGTAAAAGATAAAAGACACATTACTAATTTCAGTTAAATAATTATTATATTTAGAAAAGGTAGTCTAAGTATGAAGTAAGTTTGTTTTTTCCATTTGCGTTCATCATATCAAATAACATTTGCAGTGCTTTTTAGTGATGGAACCCTTTTTAATTGATTAAAAAAAAAAAAAAAATTCATTTATAATGTAAGTAGCTATCCATAAAAAAATATGTAAGTAAAAGATAAAAGACACATTACTAATTTCAGTTAAATAATTATTATTATTATTATTATTTTGGCATCACACAAGCAGGTCAAACGATTTCCGTTTTGCCAACCCTGCACGGAAAGGTGATAATTAAGAAAATATCCTCATCACATCTTTAAGCCCCTAAATACCGAGGCACCCTTGAGTCGCAGGGGTTGCTGGGCGCACACGATGGCTCTAAGGTTAAATGACAGGTACATTTTAACTAGGATCTCTTCCGTTCTCCCCAACTAAGTGTAGAATGTTGCAAAACTAAAAAATGAGTAAAACAAGGTAGGTTTAGACCTGAAAAAAGGTACGCAAAACAAAACAATGAACGTGTCGGCAGAAAGCCTACGTCAGCGAACAAAACAATAGAAGATGCATTTTTGTATTTTGAATTATCAAACATTTTCTAGGGACTATAATGATTTAAGGGGCTAGAATAATCTAGGGCCAAAGCGTACCCTCACGGGTGACATACCTAGAGTCGTCTAGTGTGAATATAGTTTACGTCCCACTGGTGTGAAATTTAAGATGACTTTTGTCATTTTTATGGCTAACTTTGCCATTTTTCAACCCGAAAGTTTGAAGTGACAGCTCAAAATTGTCTGAAAGAAACAAACAATTCAAGTCTGCGCCAAAATAATGCAACCTGCATTTTGAGTTTGTACGACTGTCTTTAGCACGCTTAATTCTGCACCCCTTCCATCACGCTGATCAATGGCACAGTATGGGGTTGATTATAAGCTTATGCCTAATGATTACCCTGGGTCATGCCACAAACGGAATGAAATCAGTTAATATAAGGCGCTGGGCTGTATCATTCCTCCCACAAAACTTTAAAAATGTTCTTCCCTCTGAAAAGGTATAATAGAAACATCGAATGAAGTGTACTCAAAAATACACTTCTTGATTTTGAAATATTCAAACATTTTCTGGGGAATCGGCCCCATCGATTTCCGCCCTAAGTCTCGATGAAAATTATCGCCGATTTTGGTACCGATAGATACTTTGCCTTGTGGCGTAGCAACTATTAGTGCTGCCATGAGCGGCAACATATTTTTGACGTCCGCCCTTTCACGATTCAAACTCTGCAGTTGTCCAAAAATGCCACACCGGCATATAAAGAAAAAAGTGACACCTGGGTGGACCACTCAATCCGCTCTATTTTGACGCCACTAGCAAGGGTAAATTTACAGTGTCTGGCGTCAGAAGACAAGATTCATTTTTACGCCGCCCCCCCCCCCCAGCCTCCAACT
>CAXITT010000009.1:1165807-1201434 GCA_964033795.1 Lymnaea stagnalis
CCCCCCCCCCCCCAGCCTCCAACTCTGAAACCCATTATTATTTTCAAAAAACTAATTCCATCAAAGCCCACCCCCCCTCGGAAGTCTGGCGCCCCGGGACGTATGTCCCATCTGCCAAACCTTAGCTTTTGCCACCGGCATAGCCCCCCCCCCCCCGAAAGTCTGAAGTGCCCCCTCCACCCGGGGGGAAATTTCTGAAAGAAACACTGGTCTCATGTAGCACGGATGGCAACCCTGGTACTCACATATACACCATCCTGTCTCATGTAGCATGGATGGTAACCCTGGTACTCACACATACATCATCCTGTCTCATGTAGCACGGATGGCCACCCTGGTCCTCACACATACACCATCCTGTCTCATGTAGCACGGATGGCAACCCTGGTCCTCACACATACACCATCCTGTCTCATGTAGCACGGATGGCAACCCTGGTCCTCACACATACACCATCCTGTCTCATGTACCACATATTCCCCTGTACAGGTTTTGTCCAAGTCCACGGCACTAGAAGTGTATAGATAAGCCCATTCTTGACCTAGCTCTTAAACCCCGTGTTTTCTTGTTCCAACCCTCAAGCAGGATTGTGAAGATTACTTACCCTGTCTTTACACGAGTCGTACAGCTCATACCTAGAGCTTACCGCTTGTCACTCAATGATCCATACTCTATATACTATCTAGACTTGTCTGAGCTGTGGAGTTGGAGTCCAACTGTTTTCCCCATGTTCATTAATTACAAACTGCGACTCCTGTCTTTAAATTTCTTCAAACATTAATGTCACTTAAAATGAATTCGTGTTAGCATCAACAACTTCCAAGTTCTTTCGGTAATTAGAGAAGCCAGACGTCATACCTAGGAATCGAAGCTGGTTTTAATGAATCGCATTCTTTCAAATGTGACCGGCTCAACTGTGTCGATTACCTACATCCCTCTTTGTGCCACAAGTAGGATGTATTTAAATTAAATAACGAGAGCAAGAAAGTGATTAGACGTGGCACAATAATTGTGTTCTGCACGTACGTGGACCTGGTCATTATGTCGTCTGCTGTAGATATGTGCGCAAGCTCATCATTTTTGTACGTCGTAATTTTAAAGCATGCGACTACGGTTGGAGTTTAAAAGCATGCGACTACTGTTGGAGTTTGAAAGCATGCGACTACTGTTGGAGTTTGAAAGCATGCGACTACTGTTGGAGTTTGAAAGCATGCGACTACTGTTGGAGTTTTAAAGCATGCGACTACTGTTGGAGTTTGAAAGCATGCGACTACTGTTGGAGTTTGAAACCATGCGACTACTGTTTGAGTTTTCAGAGGTAAATTAAAGAAAACGACATGACCAGAAATTAAATTGTACATCCTATGAGAAGGATACATTCATATTTTTAACTATGGGAACTCATACAGAAGTTACGTGACGTTAAGTATTGCGTCAATGGGTGCCCCTATCACATCAAATGGTAATCTTTCTCCCCACTTTTCAATGGGTGCCCCCTATCACATCAAATTGTAATCTTTCTCCCCACTTTTCAATGGGTGCCCCTATCACATCAAATTGTAATCTTTCTCCCACTTTTCAATGGGTGCCCCTATCACATCAAATGGTAATCTTTCTCCCCACTTTTCAATGGGTGCCCCTATCACATCAAATTGTAATCTTTCTCCCCACTTTTCAATGGGTGCCCCTATCACATCAAATTGTAATCTTTCTCCCCACTTTTCAATGGGTGCCCCTATCACATCAAATGGTAATCTTTCTCCCCACTTTTCAATGGGTGCCCCTATCACATCAAATGGTAATCTTTCTCCCCACTTTTCAATGGGTGCCCCTATCACATCAAATGGTAATCTTTCTCCCCACTTTTCAATGGGTGCCCCTATCACATCAAATGGTAATCTTTCTCCCCACTTTTCAATGGGTGCCCCTATCACATCAAATGGTAATCTTTCTCCCCACTTTTCAATGGGTGCCCCTATCACATCAAATGGTAATCTTTCTCCCCACTTTTCAATGGGTGCCCCTATCACATCAAATGGTAATCTTTCTCCCCACTTTTCAATGGGTGCCCCTATCACATCAAATGGTAATCTTTCTCCCCACTTTTCAATGGGTGCCCCTATCACATCAAATGGTAATCTTTCTCCCCACTTTTCAATGGGTGCCCCTATCACATCAAATGGTAATCTTTCTCCCCACTTTTCAATGGGTGCCCCTATCACATCAAATGGTAATCTTTCTCCCCACTTTTCAATGGGTGCCCCTATCACATCAAATGGTAATCTTTCTCCCCACTTTTCAATGGGTGCCCCTATCACATCAAATGGTAATCTTTCTCCCCACTTTTCAATGGGTGCCCCTATCAAATCAAATGGTAATCTTTCTCCCCACTTTTCAATGGGTGCCCCTATCACATCAAATGGTAATCTTTCTCCCCACTTTTCAATGGGTGCCCCTATCAAATCAAATGGTAATCTTTCTCCCCACTTTTCAATGGGTGCCCCTATCACATCAAATTGTAATCTTTCTCCCCACTTTTCAATGGGTGCCCCTATCACATCAAATTGTAATCTTTCTCCCCACTTTTCAATGGGTGCCCCTATCAAATCTTTCCCACCATATTCATGAGGGGTTTTAAGGGAAGGCTTACTCTTTTGTTCAGCCTGCTTTGATAATAGGTTATTTATTACTTACTGCGAGACGTCGTATCTCTCCAATATATGCACCCTGTTGTAATCTCTCTCCCAATCTCTCTCCCAATCTCTCTCTCTCTCTCTAACACACACACACGCAGAGTAAACATTTGATGACGTCATATCATGGAAGCCACAAGGGAGCATACATTTCTATGCTGTGGTCTACTCTCAGCAGTCAGTTTGTTTATGATAAAAGTAACCTCATTTTTGGTTAGACACACTCAAGCTAAGATCTAAGCATGACATATTTATTTTTAATTTTAATTCGAAGTAACCAAGTCATTATGTTGTTTTGACAATTCTGTTGATTATTAAGTCAATTTTTTAAATTTACTGTAACTTTTTAAACATGTATGAAAGCTTTTTTAGAACCAGTATGGGGATAGTGATAGACCCAGTATGGGGACAGTGATAGAACCAGTATGGGGTAGTGATAGAACCATTATTGGGGCAGTGATAGAACCAGTATGGGAGCAGCGGCCGAACCAATATAGGGGGGGGGCAGTGATAGAACAAGTATGGGGTAATGATAGCACCGTGAAGGGGTAATGCTATCACCAGTACGGGGGTGGTGAAAGTACAATGAGAATTATGAGACAAGTGGCTGCATTCCTCAAAGCTGTAAACAGATTCGAATGACGCAAATGACGAGACAAACACACGAAGAAGTACAGAAATGAATAAATCACGACCGGTCCAAATGACGAGACAAACACACGAAGAAGTACAGAAATGAATAAATCACGACCGGTCCAAATGACGAGACAAACACACGAAGAAGTACAGAAATGAATAAATCACGACCGGTCCAAATGACGAGACAAACACACGAAGAAGTACAGAAATGAATAAATCACGACCGGTCCAAATGACGAGACAAACACACGAAGAAGTACAGAAATGAATAAATCACGACCGGTCCAAATGACGAGACAAACACACGAAGAAGTACAGAAATGAATAAATCACGACCGGTCCAAATGACGAGACAAACACACGAAGAAGTACAGAAATGAATAAATCACGACCGGTCAATTTCAGCCGAACGCTCGTATTTCCCTGGAGGATTTAATCTTGTTATAACGCCATCCAAAGCCTCACCTGTAATCCACTCCAAATTATTTGATACATACTCGATATTCCTGTCATATCCGCCATATTGGTGGTGTTATTTAATATTTGACGTCACGTTCATGAACATAATGTCTAGATCACACTTTTACCTGCTACCTTTTTTTTTTTTAATGGTCGTGAAAGGGGCGCTTGATCCAGAAATCTGTATGTCCCTTCTTTTTTAATTGCTTTCGTTGGTGCGTTTGTACGGCGTGATTCATCCGTGCACAATTCGCATAGTTTTGTGATTAATCCATAGCATTATACTCTTTATATTGAATAGGCCATAACCGAGATTTATAAAGTATTTAAATACCAATGAATAAAACTAATATAGAAGCCAGTCATTTAGTTTGTGTGTGTATGTGCGTGTGACCATTGCGTGTGTTTGTGTGGCGAGGGTGGAAAAAAATGGGAAAAGGACGGGGGAGGGGGTGGGTGCTGGATTCACATGTTTTAATAGTTATTTTGTTAAAAGGCGAAGGGTATGAAGAAAGAACTCTCGACGTCTCACGAACTTTCACACTATAATATAGTAAACACGATTGTAAGCTCTCATTTAGCTCAGCAGTTCTCAACCTGTTGCTCGTGACCCTTTTTTTGGGGGGGGGGGTCACACGACCCTTTTCCAGGGGCCGCCTAAGACCAGCTGAAAACACATATGTTCTACAGTTATATGAAGTAGAAACGAAGATAATTTGTGGCTGGGGGTCGCCACAACACGAGGAGCTTCAAATTTTTTTTAAATTTTATTTTAAAAAAGGACCACTTTATATGACTTCATCAGTGGCGTAGCTAGGGGAGGGGGCAGGGGGTCCAAATTCGAAAGTCGCCCCGGACCCCTGCTTGAGGGGGGCCCCCAAAGGTGTGTCCGAAATTTTTTTTTACATTAAATAATGTCGAATGTCTAAATGCAGGGGCCCCTAAAGAGGCCAAGCCCCCCGGGCCCCCAAATCCCCCCAAATCCCATCCCTAGCTACGCCACTGGAATTCATAAGTACTAAGAGCGTTTCTTAACAAAAGTCCGAGATCTCACCCATTTACAAGCTGTAGTTATATTTCCGGATAGATCAGTGGTTCAACTTACGTTAGGTATTTGATGTACAGTTGTTCCCCGGGGGCAACGGGAACAGAAGGGAACATTTTATTTTAAAGGGAACGCTTGTTATTTTTTAAAGGCATTTGAATGTTCAATGAAATGTCTACGTTCTGTTTTAGAGACTTTAACCCCCATATATATGTGCCCACTTTGTCAGTTTGAGTGCACATAATGTCCACATAATATCGTATTCAACCGTAAATTATTTAAAAAAGGAAATGAGTGGAACAAAGTATGTGAAAACCTGGAAATGGAACGCAACAAAGCAACGAACGTGTCGACAGGAAGTCTTCGTCAGCGAACAAACAACAGAAAAATACAGAATTTAAAAAAAAAAATAGCACTTAGCTGAAAAGAAGTACCCGAGAGGGCAGCAAAAGAATTGAGCAGTTCTTTTCATTTCTCTAATTTCAACACCCCCCCCCCCCCTTTAAAGAAAAATACAGAATTTAAAAAAAAAAATAGCACTTAGCTGAAAAGAAGTACCCGAGAGGGCAGCAAAAGAATTGAGCAGTTCTTTTCATTTCTCTAATTTCCACCCCCCCCCCCCCCTTTAATGATAATTGAATTATTTTTGCTACACATTCTCTTAAGCCAGCGGTTCTCAACCTGTGGATCGCGGCCCTTTCGGGGATCGAAAGACCCTTTCACAGGGGTCGCCTACGACCATCGGAAAACACATAGCAGCAAAAATAAGTTTGTGGTTGGAGGTGGCCACAACATGAGGAACTGCATTTAAACGATCGCGGTGTTAGAAAGTTTGAGAATCCCTGTCTTAAGCCCTACGGAAATTATTTACCATCCCTTTAGTTCCAGTAAATAGTTGAGTTTTCATATGAACGATTCCGGATCTGTTGTTCACCAACAACATTCCCAGCAGGTATAATCTTGTTCAGTTCTAAATATAGATCATACAAGATCTGTTACGCCCCTAACATAATAAGACAGTGGTAAAACATAATATGAAGGTGGCTGTTGTGACTCGTCTTCCGGTGACTCGACTGTTTGCCACAACTCAATCTTGACAACGCCGTGGTGTATCTATCACGAAAGAGGGCTGCGGATGGGGGGGGGGGGTTTGGGGTCGCGTTGTTGGTGAATTTGCACCCCCACTTATCTTTGTCTTCCACGGCCCCGAGTCGCCTGCTCTAGTTTAAAAGTCCTTTCTCTCAATGCCTGCTCTAGTTTAAAAGTCCTTTCTCTCAATGCCTGCTCTAGTTTAAAAGTCCTTTCTCTCAATGCCTGCTCTAGTTTAAAAGTCCTTTCTCTCAATGCCTGCTCTAGTTTAAAAGTCCTTTCTCTCAATGCCTGCTCTAGTTTAAAAGTCCTTTCTCTCAATGCCTGCTCTAGTTTAAAAGTCCTTTCTCTCAATGCCTGCTCTAGTTTAAAAGTCCTTTCTCTCAATGCCTGCTCTAGTTTAAAAGTCCTTTCTCTCAATGCCTGCTCTAGTTTAAAAGTCCTTTCTCTCAATGCCTGCTCTAGTTTAAAAGTCCTTTCTCTCAATGCCTGCTCTAGTTTAAAAGTCCTTTCTCTCAATGCCTGCTCTAGTTTAAAAGTCCTTTCTCTCAATGCCTGCTCTAGTTTAAAAGTCCTTTCTCTCAATGCCTGCTCTAGTTTAAAAGTCCTTTCTCTCAATGCCTGCTCTAGTTTAAAAGTCCTTTCTCTCAATGCCTGCTCTAGTTTAAAAGTCCTTTCTCTCAATGCCTGCTCTAGTTTAAAAGTCCTTTCTCTCAATGCCTGCTCTAGTTTAAAAGTCCTTTCTCTCAATGCCTGCTCTAGTTTAAAAGTCCTTTCTCTCAATGCCTGCTCTAGTTTAAAAGTCCTTTCTCTCAATGCCTGCTCTAGTTTAAAAGTCCTTTCTCTCAATGCCTGCTCTAGTTTAAAAGTCCTTTCTCTCAATGCCTGCTCTAGTTTAAAAGTCCTTTCTCTCAATGCCTGCTCTAGTTTAAAAGTCCTTTCTCTCAATGCCTGCTCTAGTTTAAAAGTCCTTTCTCTCAATGCCTGCTCTAGTTTAAAAGTCCTTTCTCTCAATGCCTGCTCTAGTTTAAAAGTCCTTTCTCTCAATGCCTGCTCTAGTTTAAAAGTCCTTTCTCTCAATGCCTGCTCTAGTTTAAAAGTCCTTTCTCTCAATGCCTGCTCTAGTTTAAAAGTCCTTTCTCTCAATGCCTGCTCTAGTTTAAAAGTCCTTTCTCTCAATGCCTGCTCTAGTTTAAAAGTCCTTTCTCTCAATGCCTGCTCTAGTTTAAAAGTCCTTTCTCTCAATGCCTGCTCTAGTTTAAAAGTCCTTTCTCTCAATGCCTGCTCTAGTTTAAAAGTCCTTTCTCTCAATGCCTGCTCTAGTTTAAAAGTCCTTTCTCTCAATGCCTGCTCTAGTTTAAAAGTCCTTTCTCTCAATGCCTGCTCTAGTTTAAAAGTCCTTTCTCTCAATGCCTGCTCTAGTTTAAAAGTCCTTTCTCTCAATGCCTGCTCTAGTTTAAAAGTCCTTTCTCTCAATGCCTGCTCTAGTTTAAAAGTCCTTTCTCTCAATGCCTGCTCTAGTTTAAAAGTCCTTTCTCTCAATGCCTGCTCTAGTTTAAAAGTCCTTTCTCTCAATGCCTGCTCTAGTTTAAAAGTCCTTTCTCTCAATGCCTGCTCTAGTTTAAAAGTCCTTTCTCTCAATGCCTGCTCTAGTTTAAAAGTCCTTTCTCTCAATGCCTGCTCTAGTTTAAAAGTCCTTTCTCTCAATGCCTGCTCTAGTTTAAAAGTCCTTTCTCTCAATGCCTGCTCTAGTTTAAAAGTCCTTTCTCTCAATGCCTGCTCTAGTTTAAAAGTCCTTTCTCTCAATGCCTGCTCTAGTTTAAAAGTCCTTTCTCTCAATGCCTGCTCTAGTTTAAAAGTCCTTTCTCTCAATGCCTGCTCTAGTTTAAAAGTCCTTTCTCTCAATGCCTGCTCTAGTTTAAAAGTCCTTTCTCTCAATGCCTGCTCTAGTTTAAAAGTCCTTTCTCTCAATGCCTGCTCTAGTTTAAAAGTCCTTTCTCTCAATGCCTGCTCTAGTTTAAAAGTCCTTTCTCTCAATGCCTGCTCTAGTTTAAAAGTCCTTTCTCTCAATGCCTGCTCTAGTTTAAAAGTCCTTTCTCTCAATGCCTGCTCTAGTTTAAAAGTCCTTTCTCTCAATGCCTGCTCTAGTTTAAAAGTCCTTTCTCTCAATGCCTGCTCTAGTTTAAAAGTCCTTTCTCTCAATGCCTGCTCTAGTTTAAAAGTCCTTTCTCTCAATGCCTGCTCTAGTTTAAAAGTCCTNCCTTCAAGAAAGTGATTTACTCAGAGAAAACAAACCCGATTGGTAATGATGAAACCTGCGGTTACTCGTTAGGCGTGTGAGCCCTACTCGTAAAGCGTTATAAACCCTTCTCTCTCTCCCCCCTCCCCACATTACACCTCCCCCCACCCCTGTACTTTAACTACCATAAACAAACACGTGAAAGTAGACCAAATCAAAGTGGGGTTGTCTAGTGATCGTCAACGATTTGTGATACACGGGAACATGCCTATCTGGTAGCGTTGGTTTACAGTCTGTGTATAGTTGTGAACGTTATTTTAAACGTTGGAACTTACGGTTAACATAAAATTCAGTGACAACAAGACCACGGGACTGGTTCAGGTTTGTGGCTAATTCTTTCCTTAACTTGAATACTTCGATCGTCTGGTACGCAGACGATTCCCCATGCATACACAGACTACAGCTTTAGAAAGGTACGGCGGAAGTACTTCCACTGGTATAAGCTCACAATTACTAAAGAAGGGGACTTGGGCATATGTCTGTGCCGTGTTGTTAAATATTCTTCATTATGTGTACGTGAGTGTGATGGATTAAGAAAAAAAATCGATTGATACAAGGGGTGTCCATACAGTACGTCCTGCGTTAAGGGTGGAAATTGTGGGGGGGGGGAGGCCTCAGAAAGCGAACAGTTTGTGAAACGGAGGGGGGGGGGCGCTAAAGATCTTGTGTGACGTCACGATATATATTGTTACGCACTGGCTTCTATTGTGAGAAATGTATCTCCTATTTTAAATTTATGGCTCGTTCACACGTTGCACAACAAAGGACGATACCATAGAGAGATACAATAATAAAGTTATGATGAGATTTGTGACAGATTGGGACTAGGTGTCACCAAAATAGCAAGGTGAGTTGATGTCATACGGTCATGAGTAGGCTAAAAGTGAATGAGAAATGCCCTAAACCAAAGGTTCCCAAACGTTTCGAGTGACGACCCCCCTTTGCTTACTGGCCCTCTTCCCGTCAACCTCTCGAGCTGAAACTTGGCACAAAGACTCATTTTTGAAGGAGAAAATGACGATAATATTATGATGACAACGATTTCACAAATAAAATTGCCAAAACTGTGCTGAATGAAATTCTTTTTAAAAAAATTAATAAATAACGCAATTGCGTTTGGTGCGTAATATTCTCTGAAATAGTTGGTGAAAAAAAGCTGGGGGGGGGGGGGGAAGAGCACAAATTGACATTCTTATAAAGTGCGTTACTTGTATGCATGTTTTGTCAGATGTTCAGTCCCACCCACCACCATTGCTCGATATTACATTTTATAAAGGATATATTCGTAAATCATTGTTTTTATCGGTTGCTATTTTAATAAAATAAAATGCATACTCATTGTGAGTTTATGTAATAAGAAAGTTGGCAGTTCTGAAGTGTCAGATGGTCACTGTAGTTCTAAATCTGTACTACAACGTAGATCCCATGCCATAAGATATGGGAACTGGACTCTCATATAGAAGTTCGTTAACGACCTAAGTTCGGGTTCTGTTCATTAACGACCTAAGTTCGGGTTTGGTTCGTTAACGACCTAAGTTCGGGTTTGTTTCGTTAACAACCTAAGTTCGGGTTCTGTTCATTAACAACCTAAGTTCGGGTTTGGTTCGGTTTGCTCGTCAGCAGGGTGCTAGTTCGCTGTGAGCGGTTCGATTACAATCTCAACTTGCCATTGTCAGACTATAAATGCTGATTTCATCAGGGAACTATGGTTGATAATCTGGTTCAAAAGAATAAACTCATGATGAAATGCCGTCATCCACTCTCTGCACTGGAGGTGCCCCAATCTCCATTTTGACAAGTATTCATGTGCGCTTTACAGAACTGTGATAATAATAATAAAAAAACCCACCAATATAACCCCCCAGTTTCTCGGTAGGTGCGCCCTACTCAGGTCGTGCTTACGTCTTTCACTTACACGTTTTATAAACGCCGACGAAAGATTTGCTCACTTGAGTAAACCAGCCATTCAAGGCGGCCCAATAACGCCTACATGCAGCCATCGATTGGTGTGAGCCCAAGCCAAGACGAATGTCTCAAAGGCGGATTTACTAAGTAAACGCCGTTGGCGTATCGGGGCAAGGGGGGTGGGGTAGGGGGGGGAGAGCAGCCTTGATTAAGTAGGTTTCTATTTCGTCACGTTTCCCGAGAAACCTACAAGTAGAATGAGCGTTTACAGGGGCGTAGTCTTGCTTCTAATGAAAAGGTAACAGTATTATATTGACAGATAGGGCGGGGGCTAATGGGGAGGAGGGCAGCCGTGACGTCACCGTTCTTAATGGGGATCAGTTGATAAGGAAGCACGAGTTGTTATGTTTAAAACCACAAGTTCTGGGTTTGGGTGGGGGGGGGGGTGAATGACTCTAGCATCTAAGTTAATGACCGAGGAACAGTTTCTTAAATTTATTTTTATTTGAGGTGTTTTCATGTTAGTTTTTTCCCCCCTGTTGTACTTGAACGGAAGTGACTTAAAAGATTTCACCGGGCCCTTTTGTTAACATTGATCCCATGAAATTGTATTTTAAAACACTTAACTGTAAATGTCCGGTGTCTGGCTTCCGTTGCCATTATTTGAGAGTTTCTGGACTAGTTCTCCCGCGGTGGGTTCAATAGTGTATGGCATTATGAAGAAGGGGGGGGGGGCGGCTTCATCTTGACCTGACCGGGGGGCGTCGGCTCCCATCGATCGCAGGATGTCCTGGAGCCCAGAGCAGACATCTTGGGACTGTGGGAGGCCAGGAGAAAGGTCGAGTCAAGGTTAGTTGAGCGCCTGCTGGTTCGGGTGAATGCTGATCGGTCAGCTGCTCAGTAGGTGGATGGGTGCCTTTAGGTAGATGTGTAAGGAGGTGGGTAAGTAGGTAGGTAGGGGTTAACTAGATATATATATCAGTAAGCGGGTTGGAAAGTGGATATGTGGGGAGGGACGTTGACGGTTTGTCATATATGCAGCAGAGCGTCGATTTTCCGAACGACGCTCATCCAAAACGTCGGTTATCAGAACTACTTTCGGCGTTGTTTTTCTATTATAATCGTAAGCAATGCGCAAGGCGTTGAACACGGTAGTCCAACAAACGAATGAAACCCATTGGATCCCTGTCATATCTATGGACACACAATGTACACGTCATGCCCAGACTTTGATAGTGAGGGCTGCCAACTTGTTCAATAATAAGTATTGCAAAATACACGCCTACAAAGACAAAGTCACCTTGGGTTTTATAATTTTTTGGAAAGACCTCTTTTCTCGGAAAAAAAATCTAGTCCTACAGGTTTTGGACATAATCATCTTACCCAGATATAATGATTGAAGTGGATACTGTCTGATTTGTCCTAAATAGTTGGGGGAAGGGGGTACTTTGGGGATCAGAGAGTGTAATCTTTCTCTTCTGTTTACCGTTGGGCTGAAGCCGAATTCATAAAACATATTATTTTACTTTCAAAACTGAGTTTAATTTTAAAGATTTCTATTGTCAGAGACGTATTTAAAAGCGTGACGCCGACACCTTGTCTAACAATGCTCTACAGGACACCAGAGCACACACACGCACACCTGTAATCTATTATTTATGAGTGCGCCTAATCGCATAATTTTATCGTTTCAGCACCTCAACAATAGGATCCAGGGATTATAGCCCGCGCCATGTCTCCCACGGCCGACTCGTCGGTCTACAAGCAGGATAGCCCCATGCCATACCACTTCCCTCCCATCCGCAACAACGCGTCTGCCACGAGCACCGACTCCACGTCCATCGCCCGACGCCACGGCGAGGAGAGCGATGCTCCATACAAGGGGTACGCCCCCGGCATTCCCCTTCAAAAAGGTCTGGCCCCTCGCGCGAGCCGGGACTCATTTCCGCCCTCGGCTTCCGTATCGCTCCCGACGTCCACCACACCGATCGACTACCTGCTCCACGTTCACACGCTGAGAAGTGACACCGTCGACGGCCGGGAGTTCCCGGAGAGGAGCGCCAGGCTGATCAGCAAGCGGGACCGCGTCCGGTCAGAAGGGACTCTGGGATTCAGCGGTGGGCGATGGAGTGATCCGGCCATGACGAAGACTTTGTCAGCATCGGACGCGGAGACGTACGAGCGGCGCAGGAGCAGCAGCTCCAAAGAAAACAGTTCCATCTCCAGGCAGTTCTTCCACAAGGAGCCATGCCTCTACACACACCGGATGTTTCACATGGCGTCCAAAATATTCGCGGTCCTCAAAAAGAGCGACCAGGCGACCGAGGAGCTGAACAGCATGAGGAAACGGAAAGGTCTCACCGTGGTGGAGCATGACACCATACCGGATATGGAGTTCAGTGACCTGCAGGAGCAGGTCAAGACCTTCGAATTGACTTTTGCTGCTCTAAAGTGTAAGTTTTTATCATTCTGTATCTTCGTACATCTTTGTTTTGAGATCTTACGCGTCCAAGTAGAAGCTAATTTAACACAGCGCTGTCGGCTGCTAAGCAACTCGCAATTGAAATATTACTGGAGCAAGTGCAAGACAACATTAATATTTCAAACATTCTAACATTAATATATTTTAAAGCTTTATTGCAGTCCAACACTTTTTATAATTTTTTAACATTAACTGCTTTAGGATATTATCCAACCTTAAATTCTTTAGGATTATATCTAACTTTAACATCTTTAGGATTATGTCTTACATTAGCTTCTTTAGGATTATATCTAACTTTAACATCTTTAGGATTATGTCTTACATTAGCTTCTTTAGGATTATATCTACGTACTTTTCTATAATTAGCTTGATCATATGGCATTCACCGGTCTTAGAGTAAATTATATGCACATAACTATGTGTTTCTGTGGCGTGTATCTATCCCCCTGCAATGAAGGGGTCAGTCCACAATCTTAGGATAAGTTCCAACGATAGTTGCTGCGGTGTAGTGGATTATTTTTTTGAGATGGGAATCCCATATTGCTCCGCCACCAACTTTAAAAAAAAATCATTTACCAAGAAATAGTAAAAAATGTAACAATGGTAAAAATATGCCCCGCATATTACGTAACAAATATCAGCTGTATGAAAAATTGTAACAAATATCAACAGTATAAAACATTGTAACAAAAATCATCTGTATGAAACATTGTAAAAAATGTCAGTTGTATTAACGATTATAACAAATGTCAGCTGTATGAAACATTGTAGCAAATATCTGTATGAAACATTGTAACAAATGTCAGTTGTATGAAACATTGTAACAAATATCTGTATGAAACATTGTAAAAAATGTCAGTTGTATGAAACATTGTGACAAATATCATCTGTATGAAACATTGTAACAAATATCATCTGTATGAAACATTGTAACAAATATCATCTGTATGAAACATTGTAACAAATTTCAGTTGTATGAAAGAGTGTAACAAATGTCAGTTGTATGAAACATTGTGACAAATATCATCTGTATGAAACATTGCAACAAATATCATCTGTATGAAACATTGTAACAAATATCATATGTATGAAACATTGTAACAAATGTCAGTTGTATGAAAGAGTGTAACAAATGTCAGTTGTATGAAACATTGTGACAAATATCATCTGTATGAAACATTGTAACAGATGTTAGCTGTATAAACCATTGTAACAAATATCATTTGTATGAAACATTGTAACAGATGTCAAATGTCAGTTGTATGAAACATTGTGACAAATATCATCTGTATGAAACATTGTAACAGATGTTAGCTGTATAAACCATTGTAACAAATATCATTTGTATGAAACATTGTAACAGATGTCAGCTGTATAAAACATTGTAACAAATATCATCTGTATGAAACATTGTAACAGATGTCAGCTGAATAAAACATTGTAACAAATATCATCTGTATAAAACATTGTAACAAATATCATCTGTATGAAACATTGTAACAAATGTCAGCTGTATGAAACATTGTAACAAATGTCAGCTGTATAAAACATTGTAAGAAATGTCAGTTGTATGAAACGTTGTAACAAATGTCAGTTGTATGAAACATTGTAACAAATGTCAGCTGTGTGAAACATTGTAACAAAATCTATTGCGTTAGTAAGTTCTCTATCAATCTTACAATGTCCGACGTAGAAAAGATCCTCTATGGAAGGCGCCCCATCCCCCCCCCCTTTTTTTTTTTTTCAATTGTGTTCACTGCCTCTGAACTGTCTCACCAAGTCTCACACACCCTCAAGAATTATTTGTCTACAAGNAAAACTGGGGGGGGGGGGGGGGGCGATTGGAGGAACTCCCCAATTTTTTTATTGAATGACAAAAAGAAATGTCTGGCTTAGAAATCCTGATCTATGGAATGTCTTAGAAAATCAAGTAAGGAAAGAACTTTTTCTTTCTGTTCTTTGGGGAATGTTGATTCGTTGTTGTTGTTGACCACCTGTTCCCAAACTTTTGCGCATGAAGACTAACCAACAGAAGAAACACTCAAGTATTCACGGATGTTTTCAAATAGTTCAAGTGGATAATAATGATGATAATACAGTATCGGGGTGGCCATTTTGTTCAGCTCGACGTCACACCCTAACGTCGGTCAAAAAAAAACTTCAATCTTTCTTGAGTTGTGTCAATAGTCACCGTTATTTGTTTGAATGTCGATCTCAGACCTATTTGCCCGGTACTTGTGCGTTGATTGGCTATTGGCATAACTAATATTTATTGTGTACTTAGTCGTTACCCAAGACTTCATTGGCCTTTTTGACGTCTGACATTAGCACTGGCAGAGCAAATATTTCTATGGTGTAATCGTTATAACCTCAGGGTCTATGAAGTTCAGCAGCTATGGAAATGTTGACAGTGGCAGGGTGACTGTAAATACTGGGTTGACTGTAAAAGGTGTACTGCTTTACTGATGTGACATTTGAAAGGTGCACTGTAGTAAGTGAGTTGACAGTGACAGGGTGCACCGTATTTACCGAGTTAACATTTCGAAGGGGCACTGTAATTAGTGAAATGACAGTAACAAGGGCCACTGTTATTAGTACGTTGACAGTTAAAAGGAAACTATGATTAGTGAGTTGATAGTGACAAGCTCATCGTATTTAATGACTTGTCTGTGACAAAGTGCACTGTATTAGTGAGTTGACACTGAAATATGCACTTTAATGGTCAGCAACACCCTTTTTAGCTACGGTAAGTGGGTCAATTAGCCGTCCGAAGATTTTTTCCTAAACGCACAAAAGCGAAGTTAATATAAAGGACCCGGAGTGGTTCCGTATAGATTAAATGGCTTCGGACCCGGGTGCAGTAGTAGTAATAATAGTAGTTACAAGTAGTATGAGTATGAGAATTTAAAAAAAAAAAAATTCATTGTTATTTAAAAAATACATACTTTTATTCTTTTTAGTTTTTTTGTTTCTTTTTTGCTTTGTTAAATTTCTTAGTAGTTTTTTTTTCTTCTAATTTTCTTTTTTTTTAGCCATGTTCGTAGATCAAGGTTTTTATCTAGTAATCAAGATAAAAATAGATACATTTATTTTCATTAGAATTTTAGAAAAGTAATAACATTCATTTAATTATTAAGATTAAATCCTTCATTAATTTAGATTTATCTGTATTATTTAAGTTACAAGTAAAAGATTTAATTACACAGTACTTTATGGATTAATTAGATATTCTAAATGAAAAATACAATCACAATGAATTAAATTCAACTATTCCTCTAAAGAGAGCTTGGCTCAATCAGAACAAAATCACATCTTTTCGCTGGCACTGGGAGCAATACACCTGAACACCGACTGTTTTCCTGATAACTCATTCGTAACTCAAATCTCCTCTCAATAATCTTTGTCATACTTGACTTAATTCACAAGATAGTTGGAATGAACATCTTGGAGGATGCAATTGCATAAAGCATGAGAAATAGACTTATCATTTTGAAGGGCTGGTCCTTTTTTCAACCATACCAGGCTACTGGCTGTAAAACCCAGGCATATGATTCTGATTAAAAATTTAATAATAAAAAAAAAATGTAAGTGAAAGTGGCTTGTAAACATTTTTGTTTAGCTTTTTTATTTGAGTTTGTGTACCAGTAATCCATAAAATAAATTAATTAGGGGCCAGTATTGAGCAGGCAACCAATATAGGTAAAAGATTTCATTTTAAATTGTTTAAATTGCTAAAAAAATATTTTAAAACTTCTCATACAAACTACTGTTGCTAATGAACACGATAATATACATATAATATAAAATATTTTTAATTAAAATGGGCAAGAAAAAAAATAGATCCTATACTGGGATAAATATAATATCGCCAAGCGGCCACTCTACCGCAAGACCACACAAGCTCTTGGATATCAGGCATGTCTTAAAACCAGGCCAATGGGACATTTTTGCCGCGGTGTAACCGTCGCATGATCAAAGGAAAATGGACCCCACTTGATCAGTCGGGTCCGAATAGCGATTTTGGGTAACGGAACCCGGGTCCGAATAGCCAGTTCGATATTTAAAACCCCTCCCGATGATCTTAACTGCGCAGCTGTGTGAAAGCCACTCCTAAGCAACCGTTTCGCCCCAGATTTCCGTCCCGACCGAAAGACTCCCTTGGCGGTGGGGGTGGTAACGCAACACATTTCCTCCGGAGTGGAAGCAAATCCGCCCAGACCCTTAGGGAGAGTGGACCGCGAACGTTTTAAACGCAGTGTTTTCGGTCGACCGGACCAGGCCAGGGTGGAGGTTCCCGACGTGCCGCCGCACGGTCTGGCGATGGGAAAGCCCGGCGCCTGGTCCGTGTGGAGGTGTGTGTGTGTGGGGGTGGGTATTAAGAGCTCCTACACCTCGATGGCCCACTGAGACCATTTCCCAATGTAAACTTATTGTTCCCGGAAAGCGGACCACCTTGCTAGACAAATTATTCTCAAAAAATAAATCATGAAATTATGTGACTTTCAGTGTCTATCTGATTATAAATAAAAACGATACGTTAAATAGTTTTTTTTTTAGAACTTTATTGCCAAGTAAAACAACGACATTTTGACATGTATGAAAACAAAGTAACTGAAATTTAACATCAGGTGCTCAGATTACAATGGTATAAGACAGGGGTCTCCAAACTTTTCAGCTCGAGGGCCGCATTAACTATCAAACAGCAGTTCGGGGGCCTACTTCACACCTGAGGTCTAAATTAAAAAAAAAATTAAAAAAACATGGAAGTTGTTTTAAATTATTTATTTATTATTATTTTATTTATACACTTGAACAAGCAGCACACCATTTAAAAAACTCCGCTACTAGAGGGCTGTTATCATCTCATTGACTGTGAACGGCAGTTGAACAACTAAGCAGCGAATACGGTTTTGCAATGTCGTGATCGGTTGGAAAACATAACGCACTACTGCGCGCCTCTATTTTAATTCGGTAAAAACATAATGTCCACGTTAGCGGCGGTTGATCTTGGCAGGCTACACGCAAATTCCGTATTTTTTCCCGTAGATAAAAAGGTCTCCACGGGCCAGATGGTAAGGCAAGAGCGGCATTTAACCAGCTAAAAAAGGTCTGGAGCTGCAGCAATTTGACCCTCCAGACCAAGGTCAAGGTATTCAACACCACAGTGAAACCTGTCTTGCTATATGGGGCAGAAACATGGCGAACAACAGCAGCTGGTTCAAAAAAGCTACAGACCTTTATCAACTCATGTCTCCGAACGAAAAATGCTTAGGCGACCGGGTGGCAGTACACCAACGAGGATCTCTGGCGGCGCACACAACAAGAACCAGTGGAAGAGTTAATCTGCCAGCGCAGATGGAGATGGATTGGCCACACCCTCAGAAAGCCCGCATCAAGTATCACGAGACAAGCCCTGACTTGGAACCCCCAGGGTAAGAGAAAAAGAGGTCGACCCAAAACAACTTGGAGAAGGGAACTGGAGGCAGACATCAAAAAGAGTGGGCACAACTGGGGACAGTTGGAGAGACTTGCCCAAGACCGGGATGCCTGGAGAGCCTTTGTTTGTGGCCTATGCCCCAGACGGGACGACAGGCGATGATGATGATGACGGGCCAGATGAGAGGGCCTCATCCATTTTGTGTTTAGTTTAAATATTATCTTGTATTTTCCTTGTAGAATGCAGCAATAGTTTTAACTGTTTCATCCAAAAACTGCGAGGTCAGAAAGTCAGATTGTTATTCATGAGTTCTCTTTTTTTCCCTTGTATAGTCATAATCTTTCAGAAAGGTTTTGTTTGATCATTGTATCCATGTTCTTACTTACGATACGTCAGACGTTCTATTTGTGCCATCAATTAATTATAAATAATATGAATAGTCCCATTTAAAACAGATATTGCTATCATTATTCATATATAAAGATATTGGTCGAACCCCTTTCAAACTAAGATCATTTCTATGTTTCTAACTGCCACACATTTACCACTTTGTCTCAATGTTAAGTTGTTTTGATATGTATTTTTGTATGTATCATCATTATTTGGTATATTCAACATATTTGTTCAATTCGCTTAAATGTGAACGGGAGTTTTATTGAGCTTAAGGTGATGTGTTAGTTGATCAAATATCTGCCATCAAACAGTTGTTCGTTGATCAAATATCTGCCATCAAACAGTTGTTTGTTGATCAAATATCTGCCATCAAACAGTTGTTAGTTGATCAAATATCTGCCATCAAACAGTTGTTAGTTGATCAAATATCTGCCATCAAACAGTTGTTCGTTGATCAAATATCTGCCATCAAACAGTTGTTAGTTGATCAAATATCTGCCATCAAACAGTTGTTTGTTGATCAAATATCTGCCATCAAACAGTTGTTAGTTGATCAAATATCTGCCATCAAACAGTTGTTAGTTGATCAAATATCTACCATCAAACAGTTGTTTGTTAATAAAATATCTGCCATCAAACAGTTGTTAGTTGATCAAATATCTGCCATCAAACAGTTGTTAGTTGATCAAATATCTGCCATCAAACAGTTGTTAGTTGATCAAATATCTGCCATCAAACAGTTGTTAGTTGATCAAATATCTGCCATCAAACAGTTGTTAGTTGATCAAATATCTGCCATCAAACAGTTGTTAGTTGATCAAATATCTGCCATCAAACAGTTGTTAGTTGATCAAATATCTGCCATCAAACAGTTGTTCGTTGATCAAATATCTGCCATCAAACAGTTGTTAGTTGATCAAATATCTGCCATCAAACATTTGTTAGTTGATCAAATATCTGCCATCAAACAGTTGTTAGTTGATCAAATATCTGCCATCAAACAGTTGTTAGTTGATAAAATATCTGCCATCAAACAGTTGTTAGTTGATCAAATATCTGCCATCAAACAGTTGTTAGTTGATCAAATATCTGCCATCAAACAGTTGTTCGTTGATCAAATATCTGCCATCAAGCAGTTAGTCTTGAAAAGGGATTCAAGATTGACGCTCGTTGCAATTGTTGACCTTGTGTAAAAAGATTCATTTGGAACGTTGGAGACAAGTCTAGAAATATTGGACTATTAAGGTCTTTTTTTTAAAGGCCGAAAGCATACTGCTGTTACATTATTAAATGCTCTTGTGGGTCGTCTTTGAATTTCAAAATACAATTATTTGATATTTGATATCTTATTCTCCCGACCGAGTGCATCAATAAAATATGCACAGCCAACCTGGCAACAGTCCTATTAAATCCTGTACAAATAAAAGGGCTTTAACAGCAATTTATAACATATTTTTTATCTGACGTCTGGTAATCAATGTTTGCTGATAGATATCGGTGCCGGATTACAAGTTGAGCCAGGTAATTTAGTGAACAGAAATCGTGACGTCAGAGCTATGCACGCCATGCTAGAGATATAAAAGAAGAAGAAATAACTAGACGCGGAATATGTTTTGATCAGTCCAAAGCCAAATGATGTATTCTACCATGTGTAATGCTGATGTATTATCCCATTTCTCATGTTAATGAGTTGAGAAATGTAAAACACTTTATCCCAACAACAATTTTGAAGATGTCGTTAAACTGTATTTAAAATATATTGTCTAGAGAATGATATTGTTCTAAATAAATATATAGTTTCAGAGTCTAGAGAAGTGTACTGTTCTATAGAAATATAATTTTAAATAAAGAAATTAAAGGAGAACCAACCAGGAGAACCAGACTCGGGATATCTTTATATAAATCCATGGATTTAAGCCATCAGTAATTTTACAGCAGATATTGGATTAGTTTAACATTCATGAAATCTGGTTTAATTTTCCTGGGCCCAGTGGATTAGTTGCCTGGAAATTTAATCAGTTACCAGATATTTTTTTTGTAAAAACCTCACACCAACGGCCCCAAACGCTAAAATTTATGACTTGTCAGAAATGTTTAGAGCCCGCCCCTTCTATTTTAAGACCGGAAAAGGCATAACGCACGGAGTTTTACGGTATCTTTGATATTCGCCTTCAAAACACCGTAAGACAGTCGACAAAAAGATTGATTGAAGGATTGCTCTTAGACTAGACGATAAAGATTGATTGAAGGATTATTCTCTTAGACTTGACGATTTGAACAGTCATAAATGCACTGCTGGGAATTATTGCTTTGTTCTGAATAACCTTCAAAAATAAATATTGGGAACGTTTTTAAAAAACATAAAATTGACCTCTGCCTCAGTTTGACTTACAGGTGAATGCTTGAAAGGAAAGGAGTCAAACAAAGTATGGGAAAACCTTAAAAAAAAAAGAACGCAAAAGAAAAAAAAAAGAATGTGTCGGCAGGAAGCCTTTGTCAGCGAACAAACAACAGAAACAGAATATATTATCATTTTAACTTTACCAACGATTTTTCATTTTACCCTAGTATATCTAGACTCTAGAGCAGTGGCGTAGCTAGGGATTTGGGGGCCCGGGGGTCTTGGCCTATTTAGGGGCCTCTGCATTTTGATATTCGACATTATGACATGAGCTAATGTACTTAATAAATATATAAGTCTAAATTCAAATTGGTACAGTATATCAGTAAAATTAACAAAAAATAATCATTAAGACTCTTTTAATGAATAATACCGTTGTTTGTTGGCGAGACAATGCACACGTGACAAATCTCAATTCATATCGCCTCACGTCATGCTTTCTGTGCAGCAAAGGCATCTATAACATCTTCTAGATCAGTGGTGTCTAGTATTTTTGACTCCACTGACATTAAAGCCATGCTACTAAGTTTTTCTTGCGTCATTGTGCTCCTGAGATAGTTTTTGATGAACTTGAGTTTTGAGAATGATCTCTCACGTGATGCAATGGGCGTGGTTGAGATAGTTTTTGATGAACTTGAGTTTTGAGCATGATCTCTCACGTGATGCAATGGGCGCGGCCTGAGTTAGCAGTCTTCGGATGGAGGTTGCAAGGTTTGAGCACACACCATTACCATATGAAGCCAGTTTCCTCAATATGTCCATTGGTGATTGTGGTACTCAATATGTACATTGGTGATTGTGGTACTGGTTTGTTGATGAAAAGTGCTCGTACATCAATGACATCATTGAACAAGCGAATTGTCTGTATTTCATCATACAAACAGGAAAAAGTAACAGTTTTTCATCAGCGTGTCATCTTCCATAGACTCCAACAGGTGTCTTGGTTCAAGAAGAAACCCAAAGGTGTCCACATGGTTTTCCAGCCTTTGGAATCTGTCCATCATCTCCATATGAAGTCTGTCAAGCATTTCTGTCGCAACACGTTTGAATTGCAGTTCTATTGACAGTCCTACATCAGAATTCAACTTCCAATCAAGTCTTTTCTTTCTTCTGGTTGTTTTGCTTACCGGAGATCCATAGCATTCAATACCTTCTTTTGCTCTTTCGTTGGATTGGATTGGTTTCGTCCTTTTCTCATCATTTTGCAGAAAGCATGAAATGGTCTTAATCTCTTCCCGTATGTGCAGTCCCGACTTTTGTAGTTTCTTCTGAACTATATTGATTGGGCGCAGGAGATTTGACCAGAATTCCAGATATGCAAAAAATTCACAATTTTCCACTGCATGAAGTAGATTATAAGCACTACGTCTAGTGTCCATTCTTTCAGTTGTTGATTCAGAAAGTCTCTCCAACAGCTTGATGATTTTATCAAGAATAAATATTGGATCTGCTATACCCAATTCTGTACATTTTGCTATAAGGTTCATTAGCGTAACCTTAAAATCCTCGCTATTTAAAGATTTACCATGAATTTTGCTGTATATCATACAGTTTTTATTCATGGCAGCAAAGACAGAAATATTTCTAGTTCTTGCTTCAGGCACAGCTACATAAGCGGATGTACCAACAAGCGCACGACCTTTTTTTTGGTCTTGGTGAGACTGCAAACCCCACTTCATCTAAACAAAACAACAATCTTTCAGCACTATGAGTTACTTCATACTCTCAAACCCTTTGAGCATAAATAAACCGTTTTTCAATGGTTATCTCATTGTTTCGAGGTTCTGGAACTACTGTTGTCTGTTTAAGAGTATAGTGAAATGAGCTTAGACACCTGTCACTTGTACTATGAGAAACTTAAAAATGAAAATTTTCAAGAACCTTATCACTTTACTCATTCAACGTTAGCACGCAGTTCTCATCGACCCAAGCACGAATTTGGTCTCTATGTATAAGATAAAGCTTTGAAGGCATATTCCCTCACTTTTGTTTAACAATAATTTGGCCAGTTTTTTGATAATTATGAATTACTTTTTAAGTTTAAGACGGCCCAATAGTTTAACTTATGTATTGACAGTTTTTAGTAAACTTTTTACCAGTTTTTACATGCGTGTTGATATACGTAATTTTGAAATCCATAATCTGTGAGGAACACATGCAACAGGTTCACTGAGTCACTGAGTCACAGGGTCACTAACTTATATAACAACGTGAATAGCAAGATTACATGGCAGCGGCGTAAAATTTAATATTTAATGTAAAAATAAATAAATTCGGAGACTCCTTTGGGGGCCCCTCTCAAGTAGGGGCCCGGGGGGACTTTCGAATTTGGACCCCCTCCCCTAACTACGCCACTGCTCTAGAGTTATCTTTGCACGCCCTGATCACACTACCCCCCACCCCCCCCCAAACCCCTCCCCCAACAGATTCAAGTGAACACTAAAAACAGTTTAAAAAAAAAGCTGAAACTGATTTTTTAAATAGGTTTTTAAACTAGATTTTAATTTCAAGTCAACCGCTTCCGTTTTGCGCGAGGTTAGAAATATGAATGAAAACAGTTGGAATCTTGACTTGAATGAACCATGTGATATTAAAACTCTTGTTGACACTTAACTCATGTGACAAATACAGGCAGCAATGCCAGGGGTCAAAGGTGGTTGAACTTATTGTTTGAGTAGACTGGCAGGAGCTGCCACTGCCCAAGTCTGTGCGTCACAATGTTCCCACAGTCTTAAGTCATTCATTCACCAGCAAGATTTGTTACGATCCGTTACAGTTTCCTTGGTTCAGATCAAAGTGTTTCATTATTATCGCGATGTGGCATTCATAACTTCATTAAAATGTTACACTAAACCCTTTTATTAAAACCGTATAATAACGGGTTTCGCTCAACTCATTCAGTGTCATTGACACCAGACACTAAATAAAAATGTATTTAATATTCCCCGCAATACGGTAAGAACGAATGGGGTTGGAGAAAAGCCATAAAAAATGCGAACTTTTCCTTTGACGGGTGTGACGTAATTGCTCTAGTGTCGCGGATATTAAACTATCCTGGCCGAGGTGTTGTTGATTTGATCGTGTTGAACGATTTCATTTCCAACCAGTCAAAGAAAGGGCCCACGTTGTTCAGGTCGACCTCCGTGCCGTTTGTGGAACAAAGCAGCTGCGCATTAGCTGTCATGTCTTTTAGACTAACCCCGACCTGACACAAAATGACTACACGCACACTTTGAATGTGACCCCCAACCCCCGGAAGAATTGAGGAATTTAAAGTACAAACTCCGACCTAATCTCTGGATTCGATTCAATGGCACAATCCGAGGCCTGACACTAAGTGAGAGGATTGTAGTGTGCTACGAGTGGAGTGCTGAAATGCTTTTAACACCCGGCTTAGTTTACTAATTGTTTTAAAGTCCGTTTGGTAATGGAACTGGTGATGTACTGTTGTAATGGAACTGGTGATGCCCTGTTGTAATGGAACTGGTGATGCCCTGTTGTAATGGAACTGGTGATGTCCTGTTGTAATGGAACTGGTGATGCCCTGTTGTAATGGAACTGGTGATGTCCTGTTGTAATGGAACTGGTGATGTCCTGTTGTAATGGAACTGGTGATGCCCTGTTGTAATGGAACTGGTGATGTCCTGTTGTAATGGAACTGGTGATGCCCTGTTGTAATGGAACTGGTGATGCCCTGTTGTAATGGAACTGTTGATGCCCTGTTGTAATGGAATTGGTGATGCCCTGTTGTAATGGAACTGGTGATGCCCTGTTGTAATGGAACTGGTGATGCCCTGTTGTAATGGAACTGGTGATGCCCTGTTGTAGTGGAACTGTTGATGCCCTGTTGTAATGGAACTGGTGATGCCCTGTTGTAATGGAACTGGTGATGCCCTGTTGTAATGGAACTGGTGGTGCTCTGTTGTAATGGAACTGGTGATGCCCTGTTGTAATGGAACTGGTGGTGCTCTGTTGTAATGGAACTGGTGATGCCCTGTTGTAGTGGAACTGGTGGTGCCCTGTTGTAATGGAACTAGTGGTGCTCTGTTGTAATGGAACTGGTGATGCCCTGTTGTAATGGAACTGGTGGTGTTCTGTTGTAATGGAACTGGTGATGCCCTGTCGTAGTAGAACTAGTGATGTCCTGTTGTAATGGAGCTGGTGGTGTCCTGTTGTAATGGAACTGGTGATGCCCTGTTGTAATGGAACTGGTGATTCCCTGTTGTAATGGAACTGGTGATGCCCTGTTGTAATGGAGCTGGTGGTGTCCTGTTGTAGTGATCTGGGGATATTTTTGTAACGAAACTATTGAGGTTTTGTTAAAGTTGATCTGGTGATGTTTTGTTAAAGTTAAAATGGTGAGGTTTTGTAGTAATGGAACTGGTTAGGTTTTGTTGTGTTTTTGAGCTTAATATGGTTTGTTGCCTACTCATTGCTGTTAAGCCAATTTAAAAAATGGGGATATTGCAACTTTTGAAATACTTGTAAGAGTTTTTGCGCAAGAAATGACATTTAAAACAAGGCCAATAGAAAATCTTTGCCATGAATATAGCATTGGCTCATGGCTTAGATTTTACTCTGGGCTCACTGTTAGATTTTACCCTAGGCTCACTGGTTATATTTTACCCTAGGCTCACTGGTTATATTTTACCCTAGGCTCACTGGTTATATTTTACCCTAGGCTCACTGGTTATATTTTACCCTATATGAGCTCACGGCTAAGATTTTATGTCCGACCCATCAAATCCAATGTCTCATTTCTCTTCTAAAATGTAGCCAATTAAGAATCCAAATGGTACAGATATTCTATTGCTAGAATTCGGCTTTAACTGCCCCTTATGTCTAGAGCTGTGATGACTTGAATTCTTCTGTCAAGACCTGTGATGACTTGAACTTCTTCTGTCTAGAGCTGTGATGACTTGAACTTGTTCTGTCTAGAGCTGTGATGACTTGAACTTTTTCTGTCTAGAGCTGTGATGACTTCAACCTCTTCTGTCTAGAGCTGTAATGACTTCAACCTCTTCTGTCTAGAGCTGTGATGACTTCAACCTCTTCTGTCTAGAGCTGTGATGACTTGAACTTCTTCTGTCTAGAGCTGTGATGACTTGAACTTCTTCTGTCTAGAGCTGTGATGACTTCGACCTCTTCTGTCTAGAGCTGTAATGACTTCAACCTATTCTGTCTAGAGCTGTGATGACTTCAACCTCTTCTGCCTAGAGCTGTGATGACTTGAACTTCTTCTGTCTAGAGCTGTGATGACTTCAACCTCTTCTGTCTAGAGCTGTAATGACTTCAACCTCTTCTGTCTAGAGCTGTGATGACTTCAACCTCTTCTGTCTAGAGCTGTGATGACTTCAACCTCTTCTGCCTAGAGCTGTGATGACTTGAACTTCTTCTGTCTAGAGCTGTGATGACTTGAACTTCTTCTGTCTAGAGCTGTGATGACTTCGACCTCTTCTGTATAGAGCTGTGATGACTTCAACCTCTTCTGTCTAGAGCTGTAATGACTTCAACCTCTTCTGTCTAGAGCTGTGATGACTTCAACCTCTTCTGTCTAGAGCTGTGATGACTTCAACCTATTCTGTCTAGAGCTGTGATGACTTGAACGTCTTCTGTCTAGAGCTGTGATGACTTCAACCTCTTCTGTCTAGAGCTGTTATGACTTGAACCTCTTCTGTCTAGAGCTGTTATGACTTGAACCTCTGCTGTCTAAACCTGTTATGTTTAATTCAACCCAAAACTCACTGCCATTTAACATAAATTCTGGGGTTCTAGGTTACATGCTGGGGACACTTTGCTTGAGTGACTATTGAAGGGGCTTTGCGTGACTTGACCCATGGGCAATGTTCCTTCTAAGGTTTGTTAGTTCGTGTGAAAAATCATACAGTGCAAAGTGTGCAAAGTTTTAAGACATCAATATTTTTGTGTGCAAAATTTTTCAGCCCACAAACACAAGCACAAACTTACATAGAAATTTGCTGCGCGGTACTCAAAACTGCTGCGCGGCGTCTGTGAGATAGGTGCGCGGTCGCGCAGCAGCGCAGCATAAAGGGAACATTGCCCATGGGGTGTGAAAACATCAAGATATTCCACTCGTCATGTTAAAGTAACATCTAAAATAAATATATTTCTCCTATATATCACTGGGGTCTCACTTCTCTGGAAAAATAAAAACACCTTTTGTTGCAAATTCTACAATTGCACTGTACTTTTAACTGCATTGCACTTTCAATTTGTGTCCGGTGAATGACTACGCCCGAACGTATAGCCTTACATTAAGATGTACATTTTTTCCCCGTGCATTTTTTAATTCCATAAATAGCTTACTCTCTCTCTCTTTTTTTTCTGGTACTTTTGATCGATCTCATTTCCATAATAATAAATAAATCAGAACTCGTCCAATGAAGCCAACCTTTTAGATAGTCGTGCTACAGGGTCAAATGAAGCCGACATTTTAGATAGTCGTGCTACAGGGTCAAATGAAGCCGACATTTTAGATAGTCGTGCTACAGGGTCCAATGAAGCCGACCTTATAGATAGTCGTGCTACAGGGTCAAATGAAGCCGACATTTTAGATAGTCGTGCTACAGGGTCCAATGAAGCCGACCTTTTAGATAGTCGTGCTACAGGGTCCAATGAAGCCGACCTTTTAGATAGTCGTGCTACAGGGTCCAATGAAGCCGACCTTATAGATAGTCGTGCTACAGGGTACAATGAAGCCGACCTTATAGATAGTCGTGCTACAGGGTCAAATGAAGCCGACTTTATAGATAGTCGTGCTACAGGGTCAAATGAAGCCGACATTTTAGATAGTCGTGCTACAGGGTCAAATGAAGCCGACATTTTAGATAGTCGTGCTACAGGGTCAAATGAAGCCGACCTTTTAGATAGTCGTGCTACAGGGTCCAATGAAGCCGACCTTATAGATAGTCGTGCTACAGGGTCAAATGAAGCCGACATTTTAGATAGTCGTGCTACAGGGTCCAATGAAGCCGACCTTTTAGATAGTCGTGCTACAGGGTCCAATGAAGCCGACCTTATAGACAGTCGTGCTACAGGGTCCAATGAAGCCTATCTTATAGACAGTCGTGCTACAGGGTCCGATGAAACCGACCTTATAGACAGTCGTGCTACAGGGTCCGATGAAGCCGACCTTATAGATAGTCGTGCTACAGGTGAGACGTGTGCCCGTGAGGTTTAAGTCACCATAGAAGTGACTATGCTACTCTCGCAGCTCAGGTATTTCTCAAGAACTCTTTGTCTTGGACAAAGCCGTGCCGGATAGAGGCTAAATAAAGTGACCTTTTCGTCACGGGACTCGTCATAACTTGCTGATAACGGTGGCAAATTATGTCACATGACACGTCGGCCATATCTTGACGTGCGGCTGGCGAATGGCTTGCGCCAGGTTGTTGACATATCCGATGGCGTCTGTTTGTTGACAAATTTTAGAGCACAAAAAATACCTATCACCCAAAATCAGCAGCTGATTTTTACAATGAATTTATAGAGTGTGTGTGTGTAACTGAAGCCTTGTCACATACACCGAGGATCCCTGGCTGAAAAGCTTATACTGAAGATGCAGGCAGTGTGAGAACTGAGTTTCATCAATAGTCACGGGTTACAGCAACAGAAGGCAATCAAGGGTTAATGCAACATTTAGCAATCGAGGGTTACTACAACAGACATCAATCAAGCGTTACTGGACAGACAGCAATCAAGGATCACTGGAACAGACAGCAATCACAGGGTCACTGGAAAAGACAGCAATCAATGGCTACTACAACTCTACAACAGACAGCAATCCAGGGTTAGTTAAAAAGACAGCAGTCGATGGTTACTGCAACAGACAACAATCAAGGATTACTGCAACAGACAACAGTCAAGGGTTACTGCAACAGACAGCAATAAAGGGTTACCGGAACAGACAGCAATCAAGTTTTACTTGAAAAGACATCAGTCAATGGTTACTGCAACATTCATCAATCAAGGCTTGCAAGTAAATCCAAATGTCGGGCCCCATGAATTTCAAAAATAATTGCACAAACGTATATCCATCTCCGCCACGGGGGACCCCAAGTGCAAAGGGCCCCGAGTCAATGACTCGGTTGCCTCGTCCTGTGCACGGCCCTGACTAGCTAACTTCATCCCCTCCCCCCCTCCCCCCATGCACGGAAACTAAATCCCCATGGAAGTGTTCAGTTCCCGATTATTGATTTTTTTATAAAGTCCACCAATTCAAAACTCAGCGCCCTTGAATGGATTACCTGACGGACTTAACAAATGTCGCCATAATGGTTTAGTAATGACGGACACTGGATTATTGCAAAGTCGCTTCTACCCTTAGTTTGGACAATTTTTTGTTAGCGTTAAACAGAAAACTCATAGTTTTAATGGCATGACAATGAGAAGCTTCGGTTCTACATAGCTGTCAAGTGATACGATGCTATATTAACTTTAATAAATAAAACTTAATTGCCTTGTAAATTAATTCGATAATTTGGAATGAAATACACAATAAAATATGACTGAAATGTCTATATAATGTGGCTGAAATGTCCATATAATATGACTGAAATGTCCATATAATTTGACTGAAATGTCTATATAGTGTGACTGAAAAGTTGATATAATTTGACTGAAATGTCTATGTAATGTGGCTGAAATGTCTATATAATATGACTGAAATGTTCATATAATTTGACTGAAATGTCTATGTAATGTGACTGAAATGTCTATATAATGTGGCTGAAATGTCTATATAATATGACTGAAATGTTCATATAATTTGACTGAAATGTCTATATAATTTGACTGAAATGTCTATGTAATTTGACTGAAATGTCTATGTAATGTGGCTGAAATGTCTATATAATATGACTGAAATGTTCATATAATTTGACTGAAATGTCGACATAATTTGACTGAAATGTCTATAGGATGTGAATGAAATGTCTATATGATGTTACTGAAATGTCGATATAATTTGACTGAAATGTCTATAGGATGTGAATGAAATGTCTATATGATGTGACTGAAATGTCTATATAGTTTGATTGAATATCTATATAATGTGACTGAAATGAAATGTCAATATAATGTGCCTGAAATGTCGAATAAATTTGACTAAATTGTAGATAAAATTTAATAAATTTTCAACTCTCTAATGGTTAGTCAAATTTCATCAATATTTTAAATTTAAGATGTAGAATTTTCAATAAAATAATAACCAGTGGTGTTTAATAGTGACTTTAAAACTGTCCAGCAGGTACCACAATAGAAAGAATCCTGTGCCAGGTACCACTATAGATAGAATCCTGTCCCAGGTACCACATTAGAAAAAATCCTGTGGCAGGTACCACATTAGAAAGAATCCTGTGGCAGGTACCATTATAGAAAGAATCCTGCCCCAGGTACCACAATAGAAAGAATCCTGTGCCAGGTACCACTATAGATAGAATACTGTCCCAGGTACCACATTAGAAAGAATCCTGTGGCAGGTACCACTATAGGAAGAATCCTGTGGCAAGTACCACTATAGAAAGAATCCTGTGGCAGGTACCACTATAAAAAGAATCCTGTCCCAGGTACCACAATAGAAAGAATCCTGTGCCAGGTACCACTATAGAAAGAATCCTGTCCCAGGTACCACATTAGAAAGAATCCTGTGGCAGGTACCACTATAGAAAGAATCCTGTGGCAAGTACCACTATAGAAAGAATCCTGTGGCATGTACCACTACAGAAAGAATCCTGTGGCAGGTACCACTATAGAAAGAATTCTGTGGCAGGTACCACTATAGAAAGAATCATGTGGCAGGTACCACTATAGAAAGAATCCTGTGGCAGGTACCACTATAGAAAGAATCCTGTGGCAGGTACCACTATAGAAAGAATCCTGTGGCATGTACCACTATAGAAAGAATCCTGTGGCAGGTACCATGCGTTTCTTTTGTGGGTGGAGTTGACGGGTACCTGAAATTTTTTTGAAAGAAAGTTTTCGTCAAATTTCTTTTTGAACGCACGATACTATTTAATAAAACTAAATAATGCGTTCAAAAAGAAATTTGAAACAAAATTTTAACGTAAAAACTGAAGAAAAAAAAAAAGATTCGACCAAATTTCCGTTCGATAAAATTACCGTCGATCAATTTACCGTCGACGAAATTTCTTTCGATCAAATTTCTGGATTCGGGAGTTGACAGTTTCTTTCTGAGATTGGAATGAACCATGAAACTCCAATCATCTTCTCTGTCATTCTGCTGGTCGTCGGTTTATTCCTTTCTTCCCTCATCCCTTAATGTACATTTTATTTCTCTTCATGTCGGAAGGAGGGGGAAATCTATTTTAAAGTTGTGATTTGCTGTTTTATGTTAAATCACGGTGGTCCTCAGATAGTTCTGTCTGTAAGGACATGCAACATCTGGGGTATTTTGATATCAGAAAATTGTTGAATGTGCATGGCATTTGCGACGATCATTAGAAGAGTAACACTAAAATACATCTGCAGATCAAAAACAAATATTTACAGAAAATATACAGAACGTATATAGAATACGTTACAACTAGAGAGAGCATATTATAGAACCAATTAAAGCACAAACAGAGGATATTCAGAATAAATATTCATAACACCTCACTCTCTGGCAAAGACCCAAAGTACATGCGTGTCAGCCATGGAGGTGGACATTTATGTACATCGGACTTTAGAGGGACTGGGTGGTGACATGGACATTTGTGTACATCGGACTTTAGAGGGACTGGGTGGTGACATGGACATTTATGTACATCGGACTTTAGAGGGACTGGGTGGTGACATGGACATTAATGTACACTGGACTTTAGAGGGACTGGGTGGTGACATGGACATTATTGTACACCGGACTTTAGAGGGATTGGGTGGTGACATGGAAATTAATGTACACCAGACTTAAAGGGACTGGGTGATGACATGGACATTAATGTACACCAGACTTTAGAGGGACTGGGTGATGACATGGACATTAATATACACCAGACTTTAGAGGGACTTGATGGTGACATGGACATTAATGTACACCAGACTTTAGAGGGACTGGGTGATGACATGGACATTTATGTACACCGGACTTTCGAGGGACTGGGTGGTGGATTCAACCCTTTTATTGAGCTTTCGAAACATTTTCTTGGATGTTTAATATATTGAACTTTCAGATCATCATTCTTTGGCGTATTCCCCACCCAGAGTTTTATGGCTTATTCTCCACCCATAGTTTTATGGTTTATTCTCTACCCATATTTTTATGGCTTATTCTCCACTCATAGTTTTATGGCTTATTCCCCACCCAGAGTTTTATGGTTTATTCTCCGCATATAGTTTTATGGCTTATTCTCCACCCATAGTTTTATGGCTTATTCTCCACCTATAGTTTTATGTTTTATTCTCCACCTATATTTTATGGCTTATTCTTCACCTGTAGTATTATGGCTTATTCTCCACCCATAGATTTATGGCTTATTCTCCACCTATAGTTTTATGGCTTATTCTCCACCCATAGTTTTATGGCTTATTCTCCGCATATAGTTTTATGGCTTATTCTCCACCCATAGTTTTATGGCTTATTCTCCGCATATAGTTTTATGGCTTATTCTCCACCCATAGTTTTATGGCTTATTCTCCACCTATAGTTTTATGGCTTATTCTCCACCCATAGTTTTATGGCTTATTCTCCACCCATAGTTTTATGGCTTATTCTCCACCCATAGTTTTATGGCTTATTCTCCACCCATAGTTTTATGGCTTATTCTCCACCCATAGTTTTATGGCTTATTCTCCACCCATAGTTTTATGGCTTATTCTCCACCCATAGTTTTATGGCTTATTCTCCACCCATAGTTTTATGGCTTATCCTCCACCCATGGTTTTATGGCTTATCCTCCACCCATAGTTTTATGGCTTATCCTCCACCCATAGTTTTATGGCTTATCCTCCACCCATAGTTTTATGGCTTATCCTCCACCCATGGTTTTATGGCTTATTCTCCGCATATAATTTTTTGTCTTATGCTCCAACTATAGTTAATAAAAGAAATAACTCATCTAATCCTGCATGATATTGTGTTTTTGCCTACAGTTCGCCATACACTCGTTACATTGTTGCCGTCGTGCAATAAAGATTGTTCTTTGTTTTTATTTTCTTTAAACAAACGCCACTATTAACAAAATGTAATTCTTTTGTAAAATTTTGTTTACACTGAGTTGTAATTTTTTCTTCTGTTCACAGTTCAAGAGTTGTTACAAGATATTCTTGACAAGACAGGCTTCTTCAGTGAGAACTCTCAAGTAAGCAAGCACTGTGGACGGTTTGGGTGTGGGGGGGGGGGCATTGACGGATGGTGTATCTTTAGTTTGGTGTGCTGGGGGGGGGGGGATTGTTTGATTTTTCTCTTCGGACATCTTTGTTAAGCCCCAGTTGGCGTAACAGGACTAAATGGATGAGTCCTAAGAGACAAAGCAACACTTTCATACTAATGTCACACATAGTTAGACCCCTTGGCGGTGTGCATGATTCAAAAAGTCAGTAATTTACAAGAAGCAGGTTTCAGCTATCGGAAATACCGGAACTAGAACAAAAAAAACCTCTTTCGAAAAATTTTGATCGATGTTATCGTATAGATCACAATTTTATTTTTTTTTTTAAAGTAAGAAAAGCAGTCTTTTGATCTAAAAAAAATAATACTGATAAGGTTGATAAATTGTTTGATTGTTTATTCAGGGCCGGTGCTAGAAGGGTGCGGGGCTTTGGGCAAATTGAATTGAGCGGGCCGTTGACGTTAAATGTTCCGCCGATAGGATATTAAGTCGTACCGGGGCAAATTCATATTATTTACTTACACGGAAAATCCCCCTGCGTGCCACGTCTGGCACGAGTGCCATAGCTATAGATCCCACTGTGTACAGGAACTGAGATTCGTGTTCATGGAATGTTACTGTCAAATGTATCAAACTAATTGCCTTCCTACGGTGTATGGTCGAAACTATAATGTAAATGTCGAATACATACGTTAATATAATCGATGCCATACTGTAATATGGTCGAAGCCATGCTGTAATATAGTGGATGCCATACTGTAATATGGTCGAAGCCATACTGTAATATGGTGGAAGGCATACGGTGAGGGTGGAAATAGTACGGCAATGTGGTCGAAGACAAACGGTAAGGTTCGAAGCCCTACGGTAAGGGTCTAGTATAGTAAAGCCCCCACATAGCTAAGCTGACATTAAGCTCGTAGACTAAGCTCAAACAGTGTGGAAAGCTGACACCGAGCCTGACGATGATGACCTACAGTTTCCTCCCCTGAATCTGAGGAATGTTTGGAATGCAGAGGTCGATTTTCTATTAGGTCGTCTTAGATGTTGTTGTAAACAAATATAAATAGACAACTGGTGTTCTTACACAGCAACCTGTCAAAACAAGTAAATTACATAATAAAGTGTTTCGGGAATGTTTTAAAACATTTGTGCCCAGCAATTAAAGATTTCTACCCAGTAATAAAAATGTGTACACAGCAATAAAACATTTGTACACAGCAATACTTGTTCCACATCATTTGTTCTTTTTTTTTTTTTTTTGAAAATAATTATTTTTAATTCTATTAAGCTCACATATGGGAAAGTACATCATACTTGTTTAAGTAAATAATGAAAGCCATTACGTAGCATGACAAATATATGGCGAACGTACGGGAAGCTACGGGCCTCAATGTTCATGACAGATACGGACGTATGTAGGTGAAGATACCGTCCTTAATTTTCATGACAGATATCGGACGTATGTATGTGAAGATACCGTCCTAAATGTTCATTGAAAACGTTCACTGTCACGTAAGGCAGTACTGAAATATCATTAGAAATATTGGTAAATGCAGACCATTAGTGCCATGAGGTATCGCACGGCTGCCATCTTGGTTGCCACGACCCGTGAACTTGTAGAGTTCCCTGTCACTAGACCTAACTTGTACCCTACATGTATCCCTAATGGCACCAATTCTCTGCATCAGCCGAAACATTTATTGACAAGAAGAGAAATGATGTTAATATAAAAACAACTTTTTGTTTCAAATTTTCACATTTAAAGTTTTACCATCTTATTAGACATGACATTTGGTTACTGACAGTTGTACAATCTTATCAGACATGACATTTGGTTACTGACAGTTTTACCATCTTACTAGACATGGCATTTTGTTACTGACAGATGTACCATCTTATTAGACATGACATTTGGTTACTGACAGTTTTACCATCTTATTAGACATGGCATTTTGTTAAATTGTACGTTAAAAAAGGAAACACACACAAAACCCAATAACAAACTCGTTGCTATAATGGGGGTTAGATCCCTTATTTCGAACAAATATGTTTGATCAAAGTTTGGTCCGTATGAGCTGACTGATCAAGGCATAGATGTATTACATCAGTGGCACTGCACTGGTTACACAGGGACTTTGAAATACACCCCCTGTGTGAAGGACGGTGTGTCCGTGTGTGTCTCCGTGTGTGTGTGTGTCCGTGTGTGTATCGGTGTGTGTCCGTTCGTGGGGGGGGGGTGATAACTGCTCCCTTTAGTGTGGTATCATTTGAGGGACCTGAGGGGGTGGTGGTAGCTGCTCCCGGGAGAAAAATATTTAAACGGAAATGTTTTCAAAATTCAAACAAGAATACACTTTTAACTTGATAGCGGTCACGTGATAGAAATCGGGGGGTGGGGGTGGGGAAGAGTTTGCAGGTCTTGTAAAAAAAAAAAA
>CAXITT010000009.1:1201701-1241123 GCA_964033795.1 Lymnaea stagnalis
GAGCTCATGACTATAACATGATATTTGACCAGTCGTTTGAGCTCATGACTATAACATGATATGTGACCAGTCGTTTGAGCTCATGACTATAACATGATATGTGACCAGTCGTTTGAGCTCATGACTATAACATGATATGTGACCAGTCGTTGGAGCTCATGACTATAACATGATATGTGACCAGTCGTTTGAGCTCATGACTATAACATGATGTGTGAACAGTAGTTTGAGCTCATGACTATAACATGATATGTGACCAGTCGTTTGAGCTCATGACTATAACATGATATGTGACCAGTCGTTGGAGCTCATGACTATAACATGATATGTGACTAGTCGTTTGAGCTCATGACTATAACATATGTGACCAGTCGTTTGAGCTCATGACTATAACATATGTGACCAGTCGTTTGAGCTCATGACTATAACATATGTGACCAGTCGTTTGAGCTCATGACTATAACTGTGACCAGTCGTTTGAGCTCATGACTATAACATGATGTGTGAACAGTAGTTTGAGCTCATGACTATAACATGAGATGTGACCAGTCGTTTGAGCTCATGACTATAACATGATATTTGACCAGTCGTTTGAGCTCATGACTATAACATGAGATGTGACCAGTCGTTTGAGCTCATGACTATAACATGATATGTGACCAGTCGTTTGAGCTCATGACTATAACATGATATTTGACCAGTCGTTTGAGCTCATGACTATAACATGATATGTGACCAGTCGTTTGAGCTCATGACTATAACATGATATGTGACCAGTCGTTTGAGCTCATGACTATAACATGATATTTGACCAGTCGTTTGAGCTCATGACTATAACATGATATTTGACCAGTCGTTTGAGCTCATGACTATAACATGATATGTGACCAGTCGTTCCTGCGGATTGGTAGTCAGTGATTGGCCGTATTTTTTTTGTAATCTTCTAAAACAGTATCAGAGATGAGACGTCAAAAAACAAAGCAGACGGTATTCGAGACAATTTTACGACTTATTTCGAGTTTCAAATGTTCTTTACTATTACCGTAATTGATTAGGACAATAGAAGTCTCACCCCATGACACACGATGTTTATCGGATTGTAATACTGGTTGTTTCAGTGCTCATAAACTGCAGCAGTATGCCATCTAACAGTACGCCATCTAGCTGTACGCCAACTAGCTGTGCGCCAACCAACAGTACGCCATCTAACTGTACGCCAACTAGCTGTGCGCCAACCAATAGTACGCCATCTGACTGTACGCCAACTAGCTGTGCGCCAACCAACAGTACGCCATCTAACTGTACGCCAACTAGCTGTGCGCCAACCAACAGTACGCCATCTAGCCGTACGCTATCTACTTGTACGCCATCTAGCTGTACGCCAACTAGCCGTGTGCCGACTAGAAGTACGCCGTCTAGCTGTACGCCAACTAGCTGTGCGCCAACCAACAGTACGCCATCTAACTGTACGCCAACTAGCTGTGCGACAACCAACAGTACGCCATCTAGCTGTACGCCAACTAGCTGTGCGCCAACCAATAGTACGCCATCTGACTGTACGCCAACTAGCTGTGCGCCAACCAACAGTACGCCATCTAGCCGTACGCTATCTACTTGTACGCCATCTAGCTGTACGCCAACTAGCCGTGTGCCGACTAGAGGTACGCCGTCTAGCTGTACGCCAACTAGCTGTGCGCCAACCAATAGTACGCCATCTAGCTGTACGCCAACTAGCCGTGTGCCGACTAGAGGTACGCCATCTAGCTTTACGCCAACTAGCAGTGCGCCCACTAGCTGTACGCAATGCCTGCTCTCAGCTCCAGTGTTGCTCATTGATCTAGAAACCCGACTTAGGTCAAGCTGGACGTCACGGGTAGACCCGGGTTTGCGTGATCGTCTCATCGGGAAAAAAAATGCTCACTCCCTGGTGCCTAACACATCATTAAGAATGTACCAGCTAATAAGGTTTGGGGGGGGGGGATGGGGCCGAAGGCTTGTTGGGAGAAAACGTCCCGTGACGTAACAGATCAAGTTAAAAATATTTGATGACTTAGTTTAATGCTTGTTAAACTGACAATTTTTAAAATAAGCTTTTGCCTTGATTTTAAAAAAAAAGTTTTAAAACCAAGAAACTACTGCTAGAGTTGTAACACTACGGGTTGTGTGATAAGAGCTAAAACACTACGTTGTATAATAATGAGAGTTTTAACACTAGAGTGTATAATAATAAGAGCTATAACACTAGAATGTGTAATAACAAGAGATGTTAAGAGTGTTTAATAATAAGAGCTGCGGTTGTCACATGTTCGTGGCTGCAGTCAGGGGCGTGGGAAGCAAAAGCTGCGCCCGCGGCAATGTCTGACTTAAGCGTCCATTTGCACTTAATATATATAAACACATTTGTCCCGAATGGTCCCGATTATTGCTCCCCCCACTGAAAATGGCGCCCGAGGCGGGTTTCCTCATTTGCTCCCTATACGCACGGTCTTGGCTTGAAAACCCATAAGGCAAGTTCTGATTCTTTTCATAAGGCTCTTAAAGCTTAAGTTTTCAGCATGTCATCGCCTGCTTTTCACACGCAGTATTGTTAAATGTTGTTGTAAGTCACCATACTGGCCGTCCCCCAAGGGCCCATACACGTATCAATAGCTCGCCACCTTCAGGCCCCACCCCAGGCCCCATCCTCAGGCCCCACCCCAAGGCCCCACCCTCAGGCCCCACCCCGCCCTCCGCTGGCATTCAGGCTTAATTCATCTCCACTCACGTTGTTCAGCGCACTTCTTGAAAACGTGTGTTTTTTTTTCTTTCTGGTCACCTTTCTATACTTGAATCATGTCCCTATAATAACGGTGTGATTAATAAAATAACGCAGATATCTGACATGGAAATTTATTCTTTTGTTTGAGTCAGGTTTAAAAAAAAAATTTAATCAAGAAAACACCCCACCCCCCAACCACCACCCACCACCCGTTACAATGAATTAGCATTTCAAAAATCCAGTCTTAATTTATTCCAATACAACTGCACAAATAAGTAGGTATCAGATCAATACACCATTTTTTCCCCATCTGATAGAATTGCAGAAATCGATCATGTCTATACGATCAATGGGTAGGGTCTGCCCCGCCCCATTGACTTTGTTGATGGTAACCCCGGCAATGGGAGGGCGTGACCCATTTAACTCTCATAACGTGACCTCCAGGGTGTGCCTGGGTCACACTGCATTCTGGGGACGTGGGGGGGGGGGTGGGTGGAAGTTACTGGGTGGTACCAACAGTTATTTTCCGCGAGAGGACATTGACTTGGAAGTCATTGTTTTGAAGCATTAAAATCGCAAAGTTTAAAAATATATAATGTGGAGTGTTTCTACATTGACTGTGTTGATGGTAACCCCGGCAATGGGAGGGCGTGCCCCATTTAACTCTCATAACGTGACCTCCAGGGTGTGCCTGGGTCACACTGCATTCTGGGGACGTGGGGGGGGGTGGGTGGAAGTTACTGGGTGGTACCAACAGTTATTTTCCGCGAGAGGACATTGACTTGGAAGTCATTGTTTTGAAGCATTAAAATCGCCAAGTTTAAAAATATATCATGTGGAGTGTTTCTAGGTCATGTTCTTAAGTGTGTGGCCTGTTCACACAACGAATTATTTTTGCAAATTAGAAACAACATCTGGCTAATAATGTCCACCTTCAAGTGACAGAATTGTAAAAAGTAATAGTGAAATGAATCAAGTTCAGTAGTTGAAGGTCGTACGGGAAAACCCTTTGGCTCCAATCACGACTTTGGTCATGTGACTTTGTCCAAATGTAAGCATTCAGTAACTGAGATTAGCTGAAACCCACAATCCTCCCTTTTTTGCACTCGGCTTAAGACGACAAAAGACATAACGAATATGGCTGGCCACACGGCAAGCCACAAGAAAGGGCACACGGCTGGCCACAAGAAAGGGCACACGGCTGGCCACAAGAAAGGGCACACGGCTGGCCACAAGAATGGCCACACGGCTGGCCACATGGCTGGCCACAAGAATGGCCACACGGCTGGCCACAAGAATGGCCACACGGCTGGCCACAAGGGGGCG
Organism: Lymnaea stagnalis; assembly: GCA_964033795.1. NCBI lineage: Eukaryota > Metazoa > Mollusca > Gastropoda > Lymnaeidae > Lymnaea > Lymnaea stagnalis. The sequence continues at coordinate 1,205,786 of CAXITT010000009.1, forward strand.
TCTTGGACTCCTGAAGTACTTTGTGGACAACAACAAAAATATAATCAAAACATAACCTCTAAATCAGCGGTTCTCAATCTGTGGGTTGTGACAGGGGTCGCCTAAGACTATCCGAAAACACATATACTCTTCTGTTATGAAGTAGCAACCATAATAATTTTGTGGCTGGAGGTCGCCAAAACACGAGGAACTGTATTAAAGGGTCGGAGCAATAGGAGGGTTGAGAACCACTGCTCTAAATGAACGAACATATGTTGCGTTTTGTTGACACGAGTGTATTCGAAAACAAGAGGACAAACCAGCAAAGAAATTTAAACCTTATATTGTCTTGATTTCCCTGGATTTTTTTCTCCACTCTTTGCGATAAACCAGGGGTCTCCGAACTACGGGCCACATGCTGCCCGCGAGGCCCTCTCATGCGGCCCGCGGAGACTTTTTTGTCAACAGAAAAAAATTACGGAAATTTACGTGTATCCTGCCAAGATCAGACGCCACTTATGTGGACGTTATGTTTTTACCGAATTGAAATAGAGGCGCGCAGTAGTGCGTTATCTTTTCTCACCGGTCATTACTTTGCGAAACCTTATTCGCTGTTTAGTTGTTCTACTTCCGTTTAGATTCAATAAAATGAGAATATATAACGCTTTGCCCACGGTGTTGCAGAGATGAGTGAAAAAGTTGTGACTCAAATAGTGAAAATGCAATCACGTTTTGCCAATTTTTAATTGCAATGGATGAATCGCTGGACAGCTGTTCCACCTCTCAACTGCTTGTGTTCGTTAGAGGGATGTGGATGAAGACATGACCATAACACAAGAGCTGACTTCCCAAACAGCAGGTACGGAACTGTTACCGATGAGTTGAACAAAAACATTTGCTGATTATAACTTGGACTGGACTAACCTCCAGCGCCTGACTGTTGACTGAGGAAATATCATGAGTGGCATAAAGAAAGGCTTGGTTGGTCAAGTGAAGCAGTTGTGTAATGAAAAAAAAATTCTGCAACCAATGTTCCTGCTCTGTATTATTCACTAGAAAGCTTTGCGTGCTAAATATGTGGACATTAGCAGTGTACTGGTGAAGAGAGTTAATTTAATAAGGTCACATGGGCTCAACCATAGTAAGTTCAGAGACCTTTTGAAAGATACCGACACGAAGTCGCAAAATTGACCTTACTACACAGCAATAAGATGGCTAAATTGTGAGAAAGTTCTGAGCAGAGTATTGAAGTTAAGAAAGGAAATAGGTTACCTCCTGGAAAGTAAAGGCAAGCCACGGGCATTACTGTCTGAGGAAGAGTGGGAATGGAAAATGGCCTTTGCTGCAGAATAACTAGAAATTTAAATGTTCTGAACCTAAAACTACAAGGAGAGGAAAATCTAGTTTCTTGATCTATACACCCACCTAAAGACCTTCAGATCTTAATTCGTCTTGTTTTTTTGGAACAAGTACAGGCTAACAACTTGACGCACTTTCAGCAGTGGAGGGTCTTCATGACTGAGGCAACAGCGGAGTTTCCCTCGTCCTTTGCGTGCGAGATCATCAAATACCCCAACTGCAGTTTCAGCAGTGGCTTTCTGACTTGGATTTAAAGGCAGAAGAAGTGAGACTGTATCAAAACCCATTTGAAGCAGATGTAGCCAGTCGCCCAGATGAACTGCACCTGGAGGTCATTGAGTTGCATGCAAAATACCTCCTTAGGGACAAGTTCAAAGAAGGACTGGTGGGTTTTTACCACTTTTCGCCCAAGGAAGACTTTCCTTATTTCAAAACTTTTGCATCAAGGTACCTTTCAATCTTTGGAATAACATACCTGTGTGAACAAACATTTTCAAGAACGAAATACGTGGAGAAAAATTTGAGAACAAATTTGTCCGATGTTAATCTCAGGTCACTGTTGATGTTAGGGACATCAAATCTAAATCCAGAAATGTCTGCTAATCACTGCTATTTTGGCATCCTGGAAACAATATCCCCATTCCAACTAATACAGGTGTTCATGTGTCGTGTATCAATGTGTTCTTAAATAATAACTGAATGAAATAATATTACATAAACAATTAAACACAACATCCATGTTATGATTTTTTTTTATTTGGACCTCAAGTGTTTAGGCGGCCCCCGAACTGCTGTTTGATAGTTAATGCGGCCCTCGGGCTGAAAAGTTTGGAGACCCCTGCGATAAACAATACTCTCCAATCACGCTTTGTTTGTATTAAATAGTCGGGTTTCTCAACGTCTACATTGTTAAATTACAAATTCCATAATTTACTCTAAGAGTTCAAAGTTAACAATGCTGTGCTCAGGTGTTGTTGTTTTTTTTTTTTGGGGGGGGGGTGGGGGGGAGGGGGGGGGGGGGGGGGGGGGGGGGGGGGGGGGGGGGGGGGGTGTGTGGTATGGAGGTGTGGGGTGGAGTTTTATACTGCTTTAATTTAAAAAGAACAGTTATTTCATGAAACCATTTTCAATTATAAAGGAATGTTATTTACACGCTTCTGCTCCCGAATTCATCCTCAATGAAAACAGCGAGCTAAACAAAACCACCAGATTCATCAAAAGTAGTTTATCTGCAATGAGAATTGATTTTCGGCGAATTCCCACATTCCTGACTGTGAAAGCTGGAAATAAATTAAGCAGAGTAATTACGTCACTAGGGACATCTTTTGTTCACGTTGTAATCGGATTTGACTTTCCCAAATAAAATTTGAATTTCGAAAGAACCATATCACAGTGGTTCTAAAATTAATTTGGAATCAGACATTTTTGTTTTGTTTTTGTTTTTAGACAGTGTCTGAAATAATAAACATGTAACTTTGGTGCATCACCAGAAGTACCACAACACTGCAGCAATGCATCACCAGAACTACCACAACTCTGCAGCACGAAATAAACTCAGCAGGTGGTCCCGAAATGCTGCCATCTATTTAAAGAAAAATAAAGTGCCACCCCGGGCAATCCACCCCCTTCGCGCTTCCATTCCACGCCGCTGATCTTTAGTCGCTCTTGGAATGGGCGAACGAATCTGCGAAGAGTGAAACTGTTGTGGTGTGATTAACATACCCGGCCATTGTATACACCGCTAAATACTTGATGTCTGTCTCTTTCAGCTCCGAGATGACTACAGTCTTGTCTGCATTATATTATACGACCTCCAGAGCCGGAAATTCCAGCGTCGGACCGCGTTCCCCGACGAAGTCCTGGATGACGTGTGTTTGGAGGTTGAAGACGCCCTTCTGAACGTCAAGACCCGGATCTTATCGGTGATCGCCAAGGAGAGGATCAAGAACAACGCGCCGTCTATCGAGTACCTGCTGCCGGAGAGCATCCGCAACAAGGACGAGACGAAGAGCCTGACGCCAGTGTACATGTGGGTCAACCAGTTCAAGGCCACGTGAGTTGCTCAAAAAGATGTGTTACTTAATTATCTTTAGCCACGTCATCGGGTTTGCTGGAAGAGCATTATGACGTATGACCTACGAGTTTGACATAAGACCTTCTCACTAAAGGCAATCTCCTCAGAGGACATACTTAGCTCGCTTAAATAAGAAAATTTCAACAGCAGTTATAATGCCATAATTATCTCAGTCCAAATACACCCAAAAAGATGCCCTAAATTGCTGTTAATTTATTTCTTTGTCTTTGAAACTTCATGTGAAACCAAAGATGTCTGACTCAACTACTTGATAAAAAATCAAAGATCCAGATATTTATTGCTCCTTAAACTTCTTCCAAAATTCTTGAAGCTTCTAAAAAATGTCTTCACACGTCTCTATCTGGGATGTTATGTTTAATTTTCTACATATATGAACTAGATTCATTTTTTTAAAATCGTCCAATCTACAATTAGGTTTTAAATGTTTAGCAGATCAATCTTTGTAATATCTTTTGAATTGAAAGATTTACTTTGTCACAGATGACTAGGATTATTTCGCCAAAAGATGATCTTCATAAAGAGAACAGCATTTTCCCTTTCTAATCAACCATTTGAGCTAAACAGTTTTTACATATATTTTTTAAACAACATTTTTTTCTCGGGGGCCACTTCCCGATAGGGATGCTGGTGAATAGGATCGATGACAATATCCTTTGTCCGTGACTCTGATACTGCAGTACCGCATACCTGTAAACGTCGGCAAAGTTTCAAAGGTTTAAGCTCTAATTTAATCCTCCGTATAATTCTAGTCTCGAGGAAGTCATCGTCCAGCTGAACGCGGAGGAGTTCACGGCGCTCGAGCCAGGACTGGACATTTCTGAGCAGACGACCAAAGTCTTCAAAGTGGACGAGCAGTGTTCCGATCTGCTCGTCTTCCCGCCTCACATGCAGCTAGAAATGAAGGATTCTCAGTTTGTCAAGAACGGCCTCCTGGTGTTGCAGGTAGGTTTTGTATTCTCGGTGGAACATTGGTAACAAGATCATTTATAGAACATTATAGATCAATTTAACCGCACCTGCATCTTCAAGTAAGGAAGTAGAACACGATTATGACCTAAGCCGTGACCATGTATTGTTTAGCTTAGTGGTCGGCTAATCACGGCTCGCGAACCGCATGCGGCTCTTTAGCGACCTGAGTGCGGCTCGGCCATTCGGTATTGACTCCGAAAAACATGGTTTTTGAAAAGAAATTTGGCTCTCAAAAATTATGATCGTCCTGCTGCTGATTTTTAGTTTTTCTGACCTGTGAGTTTGCCGACCACTCGTCTACCTGAACGTGTCTTGTCTAATAGATCATCTCATGTCATGCATTGTGACGTGTCTGATTTAACTGTTCTACATTCATTCCCCCCCCCCTGCCCCAGGACAAATCCAGTTGTTTAGCGCCACAGTCGGTGTTCTACCTGCTTGGGCTTGACCAGGACGTCATCCACGTTAACGTAGGCACAGGATTGACCACAGCCCACCTGGCAAGTCTGCTACGTAAAAAATCCCCCAACAGCCATGTTTGGGGGTACGGCAACCAGGCGCCGGACAGGATAAAAAAAGTCTACAAAAACTTGGAGTTTTTAGGAGTGAAAAGTATCCTTTATATATGTCTTATGGCTTTTGCTTTATGATAGAAAACAATGTAATTAGACGTATGAGTGGAGACTCAAGCTGACATGGAAGAAAAAATTACCATGTGAGTCTATATCATAGCGTAAATCTAATCACGTTAAAGAGTGTTATGGTGGTATTACTCTAAACTCTAGACCAACGGCTCTCAACCTTTTTAGTGCCTTGACCACTTGACAACTAGGCCGACTTTTGGCGACCCTCAACCAAGAATAGTCCTAGGCGTTGAGAAGTAAAGCTAGTAGTGGGGCGGGGTTAAAGACTGCAATTGCTGAAGTTACTACAGTGTTGTAACATTACTAGCCCGATATCTGTAATGTAACTAATATTTATATTAAAATGTAAGGTGGTACAAGTGGTACAAGTAAGATATTTATACAACATATTTTTTTGTTACTGAAAACCAAATTTCTCACTATCCTTGGTATATTGTCAGGCGATGTCAAGGGTCGCAACCACCAGTTTAATTAGCGCTCTTTTAGACTGTTGGTACATTGATATATATTCAGACTGATGTTAAATTGACATTACTTTATACTGATGTTACATTGACAGTACCTTAGACTGATGTTACATTGACAGTAATTTAGAACTGATGTTACATTAACAGTACTTCAGACCGACGCTACATTGACAGTACTTCAGACTTGCCTAACATGGACACCATGCCAGAATGTTAGAGTACCTTAACTCCAGCTGTCCAGACTCTAAGATCTTGTCGGAGAACTTTGTGGACGTTGACCCTGATGATTTCAGACTAAAAAATGTCAAAGTGATTTTGATCACAGCCAACTGCAGCAAGTCTGCCATCACGAGCCCTGTACAGTTTATTGTTAGTGAAGGAGAAGGTAAGGCGGCACCTCTTCTTGTTATTTAGCTGTACAATTAACATTTAGTACACAAAGGCAGCTTTCGATTCCTGGGAATATATTCACAAAAGGAATTGTAGCCAATCCCTCATGCTTATTAGGTCTGCAGGAAATCAACGGGAATCGAAATTTGACAACGCAACTTTTCTTTGCTGAATTATTTAAAATGTCAGATCTACTTGAATTCTGAACAAAACTAAAGGTAATTCTTTCGTTCCTTATTTATTTCGGAAAAGGTCGGAAGTGGGGTGGTTTTTAATGATCGATCCAACTTTTTGTTAAACTTTACTATATCCTCAGATATGAAGGTCCTGGGTGAGCTGTCCAAGTCAGACAACAACATGACCTACATAGGTGAGCTCATGGCTGAGCACGAGAAGCTATTGAAACACGCCCTCAAATGTAAGACAATAATTTGTGTGGTTGACTTTGTACTACAGCAGTAACATAGACCACTGAGGTGGTTAACTTCAAATGACTGTCCAATTAAGCGAGAACAAAATAAAACGACGGTTGTAGAAATGATGATGAGATAACTAGGGGCAATGCTCTCACATCAGACGGCTCAGACCACAGTCTTCAGCACATGCACTTTAACTGTGCGTCTATCTCTGTGAAATGATACACTATAGGACATAATAAATAGCTTTGGAGACTTAAAAAACATTTTGTTACAGCTTGAAAATGTATGATAACAACTATAGTTCTTGCATGTAATGTTATAAAACTGATATCACTACAATGCATGTGTTTGACCGAAGTTGTGTGAGAAATACGAATCAAATAGTAATAAAGAGAAACATACAAATGCACCATTTTCGAGTCGTATACTAACTAATATAGAGAAACAGACAAATGCACCATTTTCGAATCGTGAACTAATATAGAGTAACAGACATATGCACCATTTTCGAGTCGTATACTAATATAGAGCAACAGACAAATGCGCCTTTTTCGAGTCGTATACTAATATAGAGAATCAGTCAAATGCACCATTTTCGAGTCGTATACTAATATAGAGCAACAGACAAATGCGCCATTGTCGACAATACAACAACAAAATTGTTTGAATAGAATCATCTCTTGCTTTTCTTTTCTCTTGATTCCCCGACCGATGGTGACAGTTCCAAAAGTCCAGGCCATTGTGTACACAACACGGTCTCGCCACGAGGCAGAGAACGAGTCGGTGGTGACCAAAGTTTTGGAGTTTGTCAACGCCACGTCAAACAACAAGAAAGTGCCATTTACGGTAAGTCTTACCAAGTGCTATTTACGGTGAGTCTTACCAAGTGCCATTTACAGTAAGTCTTACCAAGTGCCATTTACAGTAAGTCTTACCAAGTGCCATTTACAGTGAGTCTTACTGCATGCCATTTACAGTGAGTCTTATTAAGTACCCTTACAGTGAGTCTTACTAAGCGCCATTTACAGTGAGTCTTACCAAGTGCCATTTACAGTAAGTCTTACTAAGTGCCATTTACGGTGAGTCTTACCAAGTGCCATTTACAGTGAGTCTTACCAAGTGCCATTTAAAGTAAGTCTTACTAAGTGCCATTTACGGTGAGTCTTACCAAGTGCCATTTACAGTGAGTCTTACCAAGTGCCATTTACAGTAAGTCTTACCAAGTGCCATTTACAGTAAGTCTTACCAAGTGCCATTTACAGTGAGTCTTACCAAGTGCCATTTACAGTGAGTCTTACCAAGTGCCATTTACGGTAAGTCTTACCAAGTGCCATTTACAGTGAGTCTTACCAAGTGCCATTTACAGTGAGTCTTACCAAGTGCCATTTACGGTGAGTCTTACCAAGTGCCATTTACAGTGAGTCTTACCAAGTGCCATTTACAGTAAGTCTTACCAAGTGCCATTTACAGTAAGTTTTACCAAGTGCCATTTACAGTAAGTCTTACCAAGTGCCATTTACAGTGAGTCTTACTGCATGCCATTTACAGTGAGTCTTACTAAGCGCCATTTACAGGGAGTCTTATAAGTACCCTATACAGTGAGTCTTACTAAGCGCCATTTACAGGGAGTCTCACAAAAAATCTTTTGTGTTTTTTGTCCCGCAACTTTCATATTTTTTAAACATATTTTGTTAAAAAATCCTTTACATTAATTTCGCGTTTGTTCGTGGCTGGCGCACTGGCAAAATATTTGAACGGCTAATTGACCCACTAATTGGGATTCTTATCAAGTGCGTTACATGTATGTATATTTTGTCAAATTATCAAATGGCGTCAGTAAAACTACAGTGTCAAATAGCCATGAACCCAGCCCTACGTGGTCTACTCCCTCTTGGAGGAAAGAGTGGGCTACGAAGCGATGGACACTTTGATCCATAGAGGGTACCGCGATCCGGGTGTTGTTTTTCTTTAGTAAAGTAGAGTGAATAGAAATGGATAGCATGGTTAAAATCAATGACGTCATCTTTAACTTGTGTGGACCACAGGTTACTCCTCCTGTTCTTCCGTTCTCTGGTGATGAAATAGACAGTGAAGTCAGTGGTGTTGATGGCCGATACATCCGGTACCTCCCTTCGTCCAAGAGCAACGGATGTTTTGTGGCCATCATTTCCAGGGAGGTAAGTTGACACAAAATTTATCCTGGAGTTGGCTTTCCTGAAGTCATAGTCAGATGACTCATTTTTTGACTGCAAAAAATGTAACTCAATAAATGCACAAGTATAAAACATTGCAAATAAAAATGATTTAGGTATGTGCATTTATGTATGACTGGCTTTAACGCCATGTCCAATAGACGCTCAAAATAGAACTCCCATAAGTTGGAACTAAATGGTGCGTTTTTATAAAGTGCGTTACTTGAGTGCATGTTTTGTCAATCCTATTTTGTAGGTGGGAAATTCACGCGTTGCAGACGCCATTATTTTGGTGGGTTATTTCTAGTACATGATATAATTATCTAGAGTGGAGAGTGAGTATGTTTCTCTAAGTGAAATTGCGAGGGGAAAAAGTGAAACCTCCACTCAGCAAGTGTTCATAGTTATGTTGATTGAATAGTCTTATAGTAGCATCCCTGCCCTACTTTTTTGCACCCTTTGCTGCTAGTATGTGTTGGACTTAAAAATTGTAGGTGAAAAAAACCTAGACAACCGTGAAAGACCAGAAAAACAAAAGAGGAAATATTTAGCGCGAAAACGCCTCTATATTATTTTTTAAATGTTTATCTCTCTGCCATAGCCCCAAGATCCCAAGGAGGTGGCACGAATGGCGATCGCCAGGGCAAAGTCCAAAGGAATGCTGGGTAAAAATTCCCACGCCGCCGAGGCCAATGGAGAAGGCGAGGGTGTAGCGAAGGACGAGGTCAGCAGGCATGTGTCCAGGAAGCTGAGGGGAGGGTCATCGTCACCAGAACATCACGGCCTGAAGACCAAGGTGACCAGCCACAAATCTGCTGCCGCCATCGGGGCCAGGCTGTACCAGGCCGGACTCTTGTCCAAGATGAAACAGGCCAAACTCAAACCGCACAAACCGGAACATGTCAAGGTCGTTAAACACCCCGCCCCCTTCAGGTGATTGGCAGCTCTGATTGATTTTTGTTCACCATTTTTTTAAAAAAAGCATTGTTGTCTTTTACCGTGTGGATTTAATTCACATCATTTACCAGTGCTGGTTCATGCCTCGACAATATTGACGGTGACCCGAAAAAAATGTGTCTGTGAGTTATGGGTTGATGTATTTCCACGATAGCAAAGAAGGATCAATAAGTAAAAAGCAAATAAAACTATTAGAAGTATTAACAATTTGGATAGATTTGGTCAAAAAAAGACTTGATGTTATCACATTATCTCATGCAATCAATTTCTTTAAAAATATGTAATCATTTAAAAAATTTTTTTTTTATTATTACATCCACTCATAGTTTGATTTAAGGAATATGATAATCTATATGTGAGTTCTCACCAAATGACGGAGAGAAATCAATAGGTAAGATCCAAGAACCAAAAAAAGGGGGGGGGGGACAGAGGTATGAACAGCAACTGCTTTGTGTTCACTGGTTTGTTTAAACTTTGTTTTCAAATTCTAACAACTTCTTTTTTTTTTTAATCCTTGATGATATTGATACATTTTGTGTGTGTTGGAAATGGCGGTGATATTCTTGGAGTTGTCGTTCATGTCTTACCATTCAAATGTAGGGGAAATACTTCTACCAGAAGATGGGAATGTTCAATAGTCACTATAAAGAAATGGACAGCTCAGTTATCATCTAAATAATTTAAATAGCTAGATTTGTAATCAGACTGAAATAGCTAAAATATTTAATAGGACTTAAATCTTTAATAGGACCTTAATAGCTAATGCCCTTAATAGGACTTATTATCTAGCTAAATCTTTATTAATACTTACATAGCTCAAATCTTTGATAGGACTTAAAATGGTAGAGTTTATAGGGGAAAAAAAATAAAATTTGATTTTAGTTTAAATAATAAAAAAAAAATAATAATCACCAGTGCCCAGATTAATGAAACATTGATCACTTGGTACTGACTGCTGCACTTAGCTGTGTGTGTGATTTCTTCAACTAATGCCGTTGTTTATGCCTTGTCACTTATTTTTTTAACTTTTATTCAGATTTTTCTAATTAATAGAATGCTTTATTGTCTTCATCTTAATTTTAAATGATAAACACACGATCGACAAGTGACTCAAAAATAATAAACATACACTGCATTTTAAATTACTCAATCTTTAACCTCCATAAATGAATTCCGCATATTTATATACATAATTCGAATTCATATAATTCATAAAATTGTGTTCCTCTATCCATACCATCACATAATTACTGCTCCATGGTAACAAAAATTATCAGAGAGCAGCTAAAATTACTTTTTTGTTTTGTTAGAAATGTCCATTCAGCTAAGAGTCCACTATTTTAAAAAGATTCCAATTTTGTGATAAGTTATAAAGTATGTTTTTTTAAAAGATTGAAATCCAGCAGACCTTAAATGTCGATGTTCAAAGAAGCCAGATTGGTTTTACATTTTTTTGTGTGTACATTGTTTTGATTAAGCAGCACAGACATTCCTTAAAACAATCCGAGAAATGTTATGGTTTTTTCCCTCCCCCATATAGATACACATGTGTAAAACCAACTAGTTCCAATCCTTCTCACGCCCTTCCAAGCACATGTTTATGTCCCTTTAATAACTCTTTATCTCCATGGCAACGACTCAGTTACGCATGCAGAATTTAGATTAACAGCTCTGACATTTTTCATTCGTCTTTTTTACAATTTGACACCTCAAAAACAAAAACAAATTTTTATATTTCTATTGGCCCTGCTGTCGTGTATGTGGCTTTTAAATGTTAAGTGTGTTGATGTTGTTGTGCTGTGTTTTCTATGGCTAATCGTGGCTAAGCGTTTTGTCTATAAATCAATGTTCAAGGCATATTTTTTTTCTATTTGACGCCATATTTAATATAGGGTACCAAAGGGAAGTCATCATCTAAGGGATTCCATCGTGAAATTGAACTTTTGAGTACATTCCCTAGCACCGCTTGATCTTTTTTAATTTATGCCTACATCCTTGGGACACAGTAAAAGTCATGTACGCTTAAAAAGCTAAACGAAACACTGACAATAATAAAATATGTGATACCAAAAGATTTCAGACAAATACCAAAAATGGTTATGAGATTGTCATAATAATGCACTTTTATTTAATATTTTTTAAATTTTTTTTTTTTTTTTTTTTTTTTTTTTTTAAAAAATTTAAATAATTTTTCCGAGCCATTTTTTTATTTTTTTTTTTACATTTACACCCATTCATTTTTTTTTTTTTTTTTTTTTTTTTTTTTTTTTTTTTTTTTTTTTTTTTATACAAAATTTACATAATTTATCCGAGCCATTTTATGATATTTTTATTTACACTTACACCCATTCAATTGTTTTATTCTTCACCGATTTAACGATAGAAGTACAGAGACGATTTATTGATCCGTTGTTTGCATACAATACAATTTCATTTGAAAAGTATTTTGAATCTTCTAAAGTCTAAAAATTACAATGTTTATTCTGCAATATTTCGAGCCACCACCCAAACCAACTCAAAATTCTTAAAATAACTCGCGTTAAATGAACACATTGTATCGGGACTGGCCATTTAAAACTGTATCATGACTGGCCAATTAAAGTTGTATCATGACTGGCCAGTTAAAGTTGTATCATGACTGGTCAGTTAGAACTGTATCACGACTGGCCAGTTAGAGCTGTATCGTGACTGGCCAGTTAGAGCTGTATGACGACTGGTCAGTTAGAGATGTATCGTGACTGGCCAGTTAAAGCTGTATCACGACTGACCAGTTAGAGCTGTATCGTGACTGGCCAGTGACAAGCATTCATTGTTACTTTGTAAATTTTTTTGCATTTTTTCGTTCTGCCAAATAGTTCATTTTTTCTTTTGAACTTGTTGTTTTAAAAAAAAAAAAAATTTACTTGTAATCTCAAAGAAATATTCTTAAATACAGCATTTATTTGAAACTACTTTTGGAATGTTCTCATTGTTGCATTGATGACGTATGTGTTCTCATTGTTGTATTGATGACGTTTGTGTTCTCATTGTTGTATTGAGGACGTATGTGTTCTCATTGGTCTATTAATGCAAACGTCATAGCATTGCTTTACAGTCTGCCATAACATACACCAGAAAAAGTAATATTTAACGCCACACCCCAACCCCACCCACCCAACCCCCTCCCACCCAACCCCCACCCACCCAATCCCCACCCAACCACATCCCAAATGGCTCATAAATCAAAACAGAAAAAAAACCAATTATTTTCACTATTTTGCCGTGATCTTCTCAAAATCCTATTTCTTAACGATCCTTCTTATTTCTCTGTCTGATTTAAACTTGTTCTAATCATGACTATTCGGTATTATTTCTATGATGATATCGCATTAACTTTAGCCTTTATTTCTTGCTGGCTAACTTATTCATCACGTAATTTCCCATCGGTGAGCTAACGGCACCACGTTCTTTATTCTCATCCAACAGACATAACTTGGACTTAAGTGAAATTTAAAACAACAAAACCATGGTCTATTATTTTCATACAAATTTGATTGCAGCAAATGTTTGAAGCTTGTTTGTGTATCGATCTGCCCTTGAATCACATCTGTAATGTCTCATTTTATCATTGACAGCTCCAATATTGACGAACATTCGGATTCTGGGTGAGATTTTGCGTCTTTACCGCCATGTGTTTGATTGATTCAGATTTGTTGAGACACCATTTTGTCTCCGTTCACATTTTCTTTACAATTAGTTTATACTTATCACCCGTGAAGTGGTCTTTGATTTCAGTTCACGGAATGAGTGGCAATGAATTTTTATGTCCGTTATCGCAAGCATCATTCGCAAATACCATTCACTCCTTCAGTTTCACTTACCCATCATACCTTCAGTTTCAATTACCCACAATTCCTTCAGTTTCACTTACCCATCATTCCTTCAGTTTCACATACCCATTGCTCCTTCAGTTTCACGTACCGATCATACCTTCAGTTTCACTTAAACATCGCTCCTTCAGTTTCACTTACCCATCATTCTTTCAGTTTCACTTACCCATAATACCTTCAGTTTCACTTACCCATCATACCTTCAGTTATAATTACCCACAGTTCCTTCAGTTTCACTTACCGTTTATTCCTTCAGTTTCACATACCCATTGCTCCTTCAGTTTCACGTACCCATCATTCTTTCAGTATCACTTACCCACAACGCAGCATCCACATGTGGACCAATCTCTGCAAATCCTCAACCCACCAAATATAGAACCTTTGTTGATTTTTAATTTTTTCAGTCTGTACCCTCTAATATTTTAACTTTTTTTTTCTAATTTTTAAAATTTTTATTTTGTTTATTTTATTTTTTTTAATTGTTTTTTACAAACACTCAAAGAGAAACAGCACACAACTAATGATAAATAAAGAAAATATCACACCTATCGCATTGTCTTAAAGAGACCATGTCACCTTGTGTCCCATAAAATTATCATCAAATTTGTTTTGAAGTCACCGTATTTCAAATGAACAATTGTTGCTGTAATGTCCACGCGTAACTCGCTTAAATAGTTTAGGCTTAGCCAGTCACATGTGAGGACAAGGTAAGGATAGGTGAGCTGTCTCATTCTATTCTTTTTAGCAGCGTCGTCTGGTATGAAGAACCAACAACTTCAATCAAACACGGGGTGAGCAACATGATTTAATTTATTCAGGTTGGAATTTCTTTCCTTTGTTTTTTAAAGGAAATAATGCCCTCTTTAAATTGGACCAATACTGATACCTTTCTCGTGGGTTAAACATCTAACCAACACTGACAGCTTTCTTGTGGGTTAAACACCTAACCAACACCGACAGCTTCTCGTGGTTAAACACATAACCAACACTGACAGCTTCTCGTGGTTAAACACATAACCAACACTGACAGCTTCTCGAGGAATAAACACCTAACCAACACTGACAGCTTCTCGAGGAATAAACACCTAACCAACACTGACAGCTTTCTCGTGGGTTAAACAACCTGACCAACGCTGACATCTTATATTTTTTTAAACATCTGACCAACACCGACATGTTATACTGTTTACACACTTGACCAACACAGGCATCTTATACTGTTTCAACACCCGACCAACACTGACATCTTATATTTTCAAGGAACATCATCAACCAAAATAAGATTGTGTATGAAAAGTTTATTCTCTTTTGCTTTAAATAAAAATTTAAATGTCCTTTTTTTTCCGTTTGTTTTAAAGCCTAAATAAATCTTGTTCCACTATTAAATGTTTGATCCTTTTTCAAAGCACTTTTACGCTTTTTAAAATTTCATTTTATTACATCTACTACAAATATTATAATTAAATAAAAACATGTTCCCCATACATAGATCTATGTATATACATTTGAGATGTAATTTATAGCGTTAGATTGTTAGCAACGGTTACTAAATATTAACAATGCTTCCTCCCCGTTTCAAAATTAAATCTTTAACGTTTTTTTCTATTTTAATTTTCTTCCGTTTTGAACTAATCATTTCCGTTTTGAACTAATGACTTCCGTTTTTGAACTAGTGACTTCCGTTTTTGAACTAATGACTTCCGTTTTGAAGTAATGACTTCCGTTTTGAACTAATGACTTCCGATTTGAACTAATGACTTCCGTTTTTGAACTAATGACTTCCGTTTTGAAGTAATGACTTCCGTTTTGAACTAATGACTTCCGTTTTTGAACTAATGACTTCCGTTATGAACTAACGACTTCCATTTCAGGGGATAACCAAGGATGCTGCAAGAGCCGACCAAGAACACTTCCAGTTATCTAATCAGATTTATGTCACCATTCCGACGCAGTAGAGACGAAACATGGAAGCCCGTGGTCTTTGATATGGTTTCATTTGTAAGACTTCAAACATTTTAAATTAAACTTTAATAAATATCGTCTGCACGTGATGAGAAAAACCAAAAGCGTCTTGTTCCGTCGTGTTTACAACATGTCCACGTATAAGTCGTGATATGTCCACGTATAAGTCGTGATATGTCCACGTATAAGTCGTGATATGTCCACGTATAAGTCGTGATATGTCCACGTATAAGTCGTGATATGTCCACGTATAAGTCGTGATATGTCCACGTGTAAGTCGTGATATGTCCACGTGTAAGTCGTGATATGTCCACGTATAAGTCGTGATATGTCCACGTATAAGTCGTGATATGTCCATGTATAAGTCGTGATATGTCCACGTATAAGTCGTGATATGTCCACGTATAAGTCGTGATATGTCCATGTGTAAGTCGTGATATGTCCACGTATAAGTCGTGATATGTCCATGTGTAAGTCGTGATATGTCCACGTATAAGTCGTGATATGTCCATGTGTAAGTCGTGATATGTCCACGTGTAAGTCGTGATATGTCCACGTAGTGTAAGTCGTGATATGTCCATGTGTAAGTCGTGATATGTCCATGTGTAAGTCGTGATATGTCCATGTGTAAGTCGTGATATGTCCATGTGTAAGTCGTGATATGTCCATGTGTAAGTCGTGATATGTCCATGTATAAGTCGTGATATGTCCATGTAAAAGTCGTGATGATAGCATGTTAACTTCATCTGAATGTCACAAATGCACGATCTATACGAAGTCACGTTTCGTCATGTCTGAGCCAGGTTACGTCATGACGCCTCACAGTCTTGTTGGCGTTACACAACATGTATGAGCACGTAGCTATGTGAGCCTTAAAGCTGAACCTTTGCTTTCAGCAAATTCGTTTTAAATTTTGGTCATTTTAGAAAAATTACGCTTTACAATCGAAGCACACACATTTCAATGACTGAGATTGTTGGTAAAGAAAATGTTCATATTCATTATTGATTGTTTTGAGGGGCATTTTAATGTAATTCATTCAAAAATCATTAAAAGAGAACAATTAGAAAAGAAAGAATGAAATTTAAAAGAAAAAGAAATGAGAAAAATAAAATGAATTATAAGCACATTTTTAAAGACAAGTTGTTATCATTTGTATTATTATTATTATTATCTTTTAATGATTATCATTACAGTTCAAACATAATGTGCTCAATCCTTGTTTACACGAAACAAGTCTATTTTTGGAGGAAATTTAAAAATAACAACAAAAAACAACAAAACGAAACAAAATTTATAACGAAACAGTGACAGACACACAGTCAGACACACACACATACACAGTCACATATAATCACACAGATATATATACATACGCACATCAGACAGACAAAAGACACGTACGATCATTTATAAACAGAAATACATACACACACACATGAGGTAGGGAGGGGGGCAAAAAGGGAGAGGGCAGGGGAAGGAGTGGGCCAAGAGACACAACCATCTCCTACAAAGTGCTTTCTACGACTGCTAAGGAATTAGCACGCTGACGAGATTGAAATGACGCCGATCTCAGAGTTTGACGATCTATTTACTCTTACTGTCGGACGACAAGTATGGTCCCTCCAATCTAGTACAACTTATCCGAGACATTAGACCAAGGCACTCCAACTCTGACTCCATCATAGAATACGATACGATTATTAAGGTCATAACATATTGAATGGTCATGTAGCATCACCAAGAGATACACCAAATCATCACTACTTCATAGTATGCCCCAGGAGACTAAGAAAAAGAAACACATATATCTCGTCCGTGACACAACTCCCCCTGACTATGACACAGCTCCCCCTGACTATGACACAGCTCCCCCTGACTATGACACAGCTCCCCCTGACTATGACACAACTCCCCCTGACTATGACACAACTCCCCCTGACTATGACACAGCTCCCCCTGATTATGACACAACTCCCCCTGACTATGACACAGCGCACCCTGACTATGACACAGCTCCTCCCTGTATATACCCCTCTCGCCCCTCATCGACAGTGACTATCTCACGCCTCGTTCACTCAAACTTGCACTCATTTTGGTGAACATCATTTACTGTTATCCCACACATCACAACAGTGATTCTCATACCCTTGAGATATCCCCCCTCCCTCTATTCCGCTTAAATTCTACTCCGTGAGTAGAATCTTCTATAAATGAAAAGTCAGGGTATGGAATCACTGTTAACCGTATCCCATTACAATGCAAGAAATAACCTCCAAACAAACAACCTTTTTAACATTACACTGTTGACAATACTTATTCTAATTACACAAAATGTACAGCATGTGTTAAATCATATCGTCATAATTTATGATCACAAACATTCAATAATTGCAAACATTACAATGACAGTACTAATTGCAAACATTACAATGACAGTACTAATTGAAAATATTACAATGACAGTACTAATTGCAACCATTACAATGACAGTACTAATTGCAAACATTACAATGACAGTACTAATTGCAAATATTACAATGACAGTACTAATTGCAAACATTACAATGACAGTGCTAATTGCAAACATTACAATGACAGTACTAATTGCAAACATTACAATGATAGTACTAATTGCAAACATCACAATGACAGTACTAATTGCAAACATTACAATGACAGTACTAATTGCAAACATTACAATGACAGTACTAATTGCAAACATTACAATGACAGTACTAATTGCAAATATTACAATGACAGTACTAATTGCAAACATTACAATGACAGTGCTAATTGCAAACATTACAATGACAGTACTAATTGCAAACATTACAATGATAGTACTAATTGCAAACATCACAATGACAGTACTAATTGCAAACATTACAATGACAGTACTAATTGCAAACATTACAATGACAGTACTAATTGCAAACATTACAATGATAGTACTAATTGCAAACATCACAATGACAGTACTAATTGCAAACATTACAATGACAGTACTAATTAAAAACATTACAATGACAGTACTAATTACAAACAAGTAATCATTTTTAACATTAGTTCCCAACTGCGACCCAATAATTAGCTCTGTTCATTTAAAAATGTGCCAGTAAATGTCAACATCTGTAATTTCTTGTGGACAGCCATACTTTGTCCAGTCTACTACCCTCAATGACGATCTCACGCCTCGTTCACTCAAACGTGCACTCATTTGGTTGAAAATCATTTACTGTTATCCCACGCATTACAACAGTGATTCTCATACCCTTGAAACACGCACGTCACAAAAAAGACGAGGCAATACATTATAACTGCCATAACAATACGTCGCCAAGTAAAATGGAGGAAAGGACGCAATTCACTAATAAATCTCTTTAAAAACGTAGCACACAATAAACACAATATCCAGTGCACAATAAACACAATATCCAGTGCACAAAGAGCTTCCATACTCGACACTGATTTTCAGCTCGATAGGTTAACAGGAAGTGGGTCAATTAGGAGTCCAAAGATTTTGCAAGCCAGAAACACACGAACAAAAGCGAATTTAATTTAAACGATATAAATTGACAATAGTTGATAATTTTTATATGGAACAATAGATGAAAATATTTATTTATGACACGACATTTAAAAATGTTTTTATGATAAAAAAATAAGATTAGATCTAGAAGGTGTGGCCCATGAGGCTGCGACAGAGACAAGACTCTTGTGTGTCAGAATCTGAAGCTGAGTGTGCCCGCATAAGGCACGTAATCTGTACCCCCGACAAAAGATAAAAACTTGAATCGGCGCCAAACACGATGATAAAGCGGGCGAACACAGTGCATAGGTGAAGCCCAAGCACAGAAGCCCAGAAATACGGAGTGACCCCGAGTCCAAGCAAGCCTCCAAGTAGAATCACGTCCAACAAAGCGGCACCACAGAGGACGAAACCAGCGCCAATTACGCCGAAAGACCCTGAACATTCCTTTAGATTATGTAAAATCCTTAAAAAAGAGATTTGACACTCCATTAACAACAGCGCATCTTCGGTACCGGCAAAAAGTGTTCCAACAAGGCAATTTGGCTTCCTCCCCCTCCCCTCCCATAAAGCGCTTCATTACTATGACTATCTGTACTGGCTTTGAACAATGATACAATGAAATTATGTGTCAGATGCTCATCTAATAAATATGAAAGAAATGAACATATGACAAGCAAAGACAAAAAAAAATTAAAAAGATAATTTTTAAATATTTGATATCTTTTTATCAGGATGCATTATAATTACAGGATAGATTTTCAAAATGAAATGCGGTTTCCAACCACCCGGTACAGCTAGATTTATATTGTGCAATTAAGGATACAAATGTACAAATGAGCAAAAATGCCATCTTTTACCGGAGAATACTTTACACGCGATCTAAGGGAGTAACGGTGTCAATACTTTTTCACATGTGTTGAAATCAATTACAGCCTTGAAGTTTGGGGTTAAGACGTAATATAACTGTTATTTTTTTTAAAAATCAAGTTTAGATCTACATATGTGACAACAGACCCTTACAGGAGGCGCTCGTGCCTGTGGCACGGCCCTGGGGGAGTCACTCAGTGGTCTGTTGCTGTCTGTTCCTGTCTGTTGCAGACTGTCGCTGTATGGGACTGTCTGTTGCTGTCTGTTGTTATCTGTGACTATCTATTGTTTTCTGCGACTGTTTGTTGCTTTCTGTTGCAGTCCGTTAATGTCTGTTGCTGCCTGTGTCTGTAGCTTTCTGTAGCTGTATGTTGCTGTCAATTGATGTCTGTTTCTGTCTGTTGCTGTCTATTGCTGTTTGTAGCTGTTTGTGTCTGTATGTGACTGTCTGTTGCTGTCAGTAGCTGTCTGTTGCTGTCATTTGCTGTCTGTGAGTGACTGTAGCTACCTGTTGCTGTCATTTTCTGTCTGTAGCTGTCTGTTGCTCCTTGTTGCTGTCATTTGCCGTATGTGACTGTCTGTAGGTCTGTTGCTGTCATTTGCTGACTGTAGCTGTCTGTTGTTATCATTTGCCGTCTTTGTCTGTCTCTCTGTGTGTGTGTGTGTAGCTTTCTCTTGTTGTCTGTGACTGTCAGGTGCTGTCTTTGTGTTATGTTACTGTCTGTAACTGTCTGTTGTTGCGCACTATGACTGTCATTTGTTTTCTTTAACCATCTGTTGCTGTCTGTAGCTGTCTCTAGCTGTCTGTGACTTTCTGTGACTATCTGTTGCTGTCTGTTGCTCTCTGTATCTGTCAGTTACGATCTGTTGCTGTCTGTAGCTATCTGTTGCGGTCTTTTGCTGTCTGTTATTGTCCGTGACTGTCAGTTGTTTTCTCAGACTGTCTTTTGCTGTCTGTCTTTGTCTGCGACTGTATGTTGCTGTCTTTTGATGTCTGTCGCTGTCTGTCACTGTTTGTTGCTTTCTGTCGCTGTCTGTTACTATCTTTAGCTGTCTGATGCGGTCTGTGATTGTCAATTGCTGCCTGTAGCTGTCTGTAGCCTTCTGCGAATGTATGTTGCTGTCATTTGCTGTCTGTTGCTGTATGTGTCTCTCTCTTGCTGTCTCTGACTCTCTTTGACTGTCTATGGCTTTCTGTTGTTTTCTGAGACTGTAGCTGTATGCAGCTGCCTGTGACTGTATGTATTTGTCTTTTGCTGTCTTTTATTGTCTTTTGCTGTCCGTTGCATTTAAGTCAATATCGAAAATTTTGGAATATTTGTAAAATCCGGAAAATATCGGTTAAGTTTAGTAAACTTTGAAAATACCTGAAATTTTGAGAAAGATCGGAGAATTCCGGTGCATTTAAGTCAAGTTCGGAAATATTGGAATATTTGTAAAATCCGGAAAAGTCCAGATAATTTTAGTAAATATCGACATTACCTTTAATATTGAGAAAGATCGGAGAATTCCGAAGCATTTAAGTTAATATCGAAAATTTTGGAATATTTGTAAAATCCGGAAAAGTCCGGATAATTTTAGTAAATTTTGAAAATACCTTTAATATTGAGAAAGATGGGAGAATTCCGGTGCATTTAAGTCACGATCGGAAATTCCTTAATATTTGTAAAATCCGGAAAAGTCCGGATAACTTTAGTAAATATCGAAATTACCTTTAATATTGAGAAAGATCGGAGAATTCCGGTGCATTTAAGTCAAGTTCCAAAATTTTGGAATATTTGTAAATTCCGGAAAAGTCCGGATAAGTTTAGTAAATTTTGAAAATACCTTTAATATTGCGAAAGATGGGAGAATTCCGGTGCATTTAATTCATGTTCCAAAATATTGGAATATTTGTAAAATCCGGAAAAGTCCGGATAAGTTTAAACAATATCGAAAATACCTTTAATATTGAGAAAGATCGGAGAATTCCGGTGCATTTAAGTCAATATCGAAAAATTTTTAATATTTGTAAATTCCGGAAAAGTCCGGATAAGTTTAGTAAATTTTGAAAATACCTTTAATATTGAGAAAGATCGGAGAATTCCGGTGCATTTAAGTCAAGTTCTGAAATAATGGAATATTTTTAAAATCCAGAAAAGTCCGGATAAGTTTAATTAATTTTGAAAATACCTTTAATATTGAGAAAGATGGGAGAATCCCGGTGCATTTAAGTCAAGTTCCAAAATATTGGAATATTTGTAAAATCCGGAAAAGTCCGGATAAGTTTAAAAAATATCGAAAATACCTTTAATATTGAGAAAGATCGGAGAATTCCGGTGCATTTAAGTCAATATCGAAAATTTTGGAATATTTGTAAAATCCGGAAAAGTCCGGATAAGTTTAGTATATTTTGAAAATACCTTTAATATTGAGAAAGATCGGAGAATTCCGGTGCATTTAAGTAAAGTTCGGAAATATTGGAATAGTTGTAAAATCCGGAAAAGTCCGGATAAGTTTAGTAAATTTTGAAAATACCTTTAATATTGAGAAAGATGGGAGAATTCCGGTGCATTTAATTCAAGTTCCAAAATATTGGAATATTTGTAAAATCCGGAAAAGTCCGGATAACTTTAGTAAATTTTGAAAATACCTTTAATATTGAGAAATATCGGAGAATTCCGGTGCATTTAAGTCAAGTTAGGAAATATTGGAATATTTGTAAAATCCGGAAAAGTCTGGATAAGTTTAGTAATTTTGAAAAAAACCTTTAATATTGAGAAAGATCGGAGAATTCCGGTGCATTTAAGTCAATATCGAAAATTTTGGAATATTTGTAAAATCCGGAAAAGTCCGGATAAGTTTAGTATATTTTGAAAATACCTTTAATATTGAGAAAGATCGGAGAATTCCGGTGCATTTAAGTCAAGTTCGGAAATATTGGAATAGTTGTAAAATCCGGAAAAGTCCGGATAAGTTTAGTAAATTTTGAAAATACCTTTAATATTGAGAAAGATGGGAGAATTCCGGTGCATTTAATTCAAGTTCCAAAATATTGGAATATTTGTAAAATCCGGAAAAGTCCGGATAAGTTTAAAAAATATCGAAAATACCTTTAATATTGAGAAAGATCGGAGAATTCCGGTGCATTTAAGTCAAGTTCGGAAATCAAGTTCCAAAATATTGGAATATTTGTAAAATCCGGAAAAGTCCGGATAAGTTTAAAAAATATCGAAAATACCTTTAATATTGAGAAAGATCGGAGAATTCCGGTGCATTTAAGTCAAGTTCGGAAATATTGGAATAGTTGTAAAATCCGGAATAGTCCGGAGAAGTTTAGAAAACGCTGAAAATACCTTTAATATTGAGAAAGATCGGAGAATTCCGGTGCATTTAAGTCAAGTTCCAAAATATTGCAATATTTATAAAATCCGGAAACGTCCGGATAAGTTTAAAAAAAATCGAAAATACCTTTAATATTGAGAAATATCGGAGAATTCCGGTACATTTAAGTCAATATCGAAAATTTTGGAATATTTGAAAAATCCGGAAAAGTCCGGATAAGTTTAGTAAATATCAAAATTACCTTAATACTGAGAAAGATCGGAGAATTCCGGTGCATTTAAGTCAATATCGAAAATTTTGGAATATTTCTAAAATCCGCAAAAGTCCGGATAAGTTTAGTATATTTTGAAAATACCTTTAATATTGAGAAAGATCGGAGAATTCCGGTGCATTTAAGTCAAGTTCGGAAATATAGGAATATTTGTAAAATCCGGAAAAGTCCGGATAAGTTTAGTATATTTTGAAAATACCTTTAATATTGAGAAAGATCGGAGAATTCCGGTGCATTTAAGTCAAGTTCGGAAATATTGGAATAGTTGTAAAATCCGGAGAAGTCCGGATAAGTTTAGTGAATTTTGAAAATACCTTTAATATTGCGAAAGATCGGAGAATTCCGGTGCATTTAATTCAAGTTCCAAAATATTGGAATATTTGTAAAATCCGGAAAAGTCCGGATAAGTTTAAACAATATCGAAAATACCTTTAATATTGAGAAAGATCGGAGAATTCCGGCGCATTTAAGTCAAGTTCCAAAATATTGAAATATTTGTAAATTCCGGAAAAGTCCGGATAAGTTTAGTAAATTTTGAAAATACCTTTAATATTGAGAAAGATCGGAGAATTCCGGTGCATTTAAGTCAATATCGAAAATTTTGGAATATTTGTAAAATCCGGAAAAGTCCGGATAAGTTTAGTAAATGTTGAAAATAACTTTAATATTGAGAAAGATCGGAGAATTCCGGTGCATTTAAGTCAAGTTCGGAAATATTGGAATATTTGTAAAATCCAGAAAAGTCCGGAGAAGTTTAGAAAATGTTGAAAATATCTTTAATATTGAGAAAGATCGGAGAATTCCGGTGCATTTAAGTCAAGTTCCAAAATATTGCAATATTTGTAAAATCCGGAAACGTCCGGAAAAGTTTAAAAAATATCGAAAATACCTTTAATATTGAGAAATATCGGAGAATTCCGGTGTATTTAAGTCAATATCGAAAATTTTGGAATATTTGAAAAATCCGCAAAAGTCCGGATAAGTTTAGTAAAAATCAAAATTACCTTAATACTGAGAAAGATAGGAGAATTCCGGTGCATTTAAGTCAATATCGAAAATTTTGGAATATTTCTAAAATCCGCAAAAGTCCGGATAAGTTTAGTATATTTTGAAAATACCTTTAATATTGAGAAAGATCGGAGAATTCCGGTGCATTTAAGTAAAGTTCGGAAATATTGGAATAGTTGTAAAATCCGGAAAAGTCCGGATAAGTATAGTAAATGATGAAAATAACTTTAATATTGAGAAAGATCGGAGAATTCCGGTGCATTTAAGTCAAGTTCGGAAATATTGGAATATTTGTAAAATCCGGAAAAGTCCGGATAAGTTTAGTAAATTTTGAAAAAAACCTTTAATATTGAGAAAGATCGGAGAATTCCGGTGCATTTAAGTCAAGTTCCAAAATATTGGAATATTTGTAAAATCCGGAAAAGTCCGGATAAGTTTAAAAAATATCGAAAATACCTTTAATATTAAAAGTCCGGATAAGTTTAGTATATTTTGAAAATACCTTTAATATTGAGAAAGATCGGAGAATTCCGGTGCATTTAAGTCAAGTTCGGAAATATAGGAATATTTGTAAAATCCGGAAAAGTCCGGATAGATATAGTAAATGATGAAAATAACTTTAATATTGAGAAAGATCGGAGAATTCCGGTGCATTTAAGTCAAGTTCGGAAAAATTGGAATATTTTTAAAATTCGGAAAAGTCCGGATAAGTTTAGTAAATTTTGAAAATACCTTTAATATTGAGAAAGGTGGGAGAATTCCGGTGCATTTAAGTCAAGTTCGGAAATATTGGAATAGTTGTAAAATCCGGAAAAGTCCGGATAAGTTTAGTGAATTTTGAAAATACCTTTAATATTGCGAAAGATCGGAGAATTCCGGTGCATTTAATTCAAGTTCCAAAATATTGGAATATTTGTAAAATCCGGAAAAGTCCGGATAAGTTTAAACAATATCGAAAATACCTTTAATATTGAGAAAGATCGGAGAATTCCGGCGCATTTAAGTCAAGTTCCAAAATATTGAAATATTTGTAAATTCCGGAAAAGTCCGGATAAGTTTAGTAAATTTTGAAAATACCTTTAATATTGAGAAAGATCGGAGAATTCCGGCGCATTTAAGTCAAGTTCCAAAATATTGAAATATTTGTAAATTCCGGAAAAGTCCGGATAAGTTTAGTAAATTTTGAAAATACCTTTAATATTGAGAAAGATCGGAGAATTCCGGTGCATTTAAGTCAAGTTCGGAAATAATGGAATATTTTTAAAATCCGGGAGAGTCCGGATAAGTTTAGTACATTTTGAAAATACCTTTAATATTGAGAAAGATGGGAGAATTCCGGTGCATTTAAGTCAAGTTCCAAAATATTGGAATATTTGTAAAATCCGGAAAAGTCCGGAAAAGTTTAGTATATTTTGAAAATACTTTTAATATTGAGAAAGATCGGAGAATTCCTGTGCATTTAAGTCAAGTTCGGAAATATTGGAATAGTTGTAAAATCCGGAAAAGTCCGAATAAGTTTAGTACATTTTGAAAAATACCTTTAATATTGAGAAAGATGGGAGAATTCCGGTGCATTTAAGTCAAGTTCGGAAATATTGGAATAGTTGTAAAATCCGGAAAAGTCCGGATAAGTTTAGTAAATTTTGAAAATACCTTTAATATTGAGAAAGATGGGAGAATTCCGGTGCATTTAATTCAAGTTCCAAAATATTGGAATATTTGTAAAATCCGGAAAAGTCCGGATAAGTTTAAACAATATCGAAAATACCTTTAATATTGAGAAAGATCGGAGAATTCCGGCGCATTTAAGTCAAGTTCCAAAATATTGAAATATTTGTAAATTCCGGAAAAGTCCGGATAAGTTTAGTAAATTTTGAAAATACCTTTAATATTGAGAAAGATCGGAGAATTCCGGTGCATTTAAGTCAAGTTCGGAAATAATGGAATATTTTTAAAATCCGGAAAAGTCCGGATAAGTTTAGTAAATTTTGAAAATACCTTTAATATTGAGAAAGATGGGAGAATTCCGGTGCATTTAAGTCAAGTTCCAAAATATTGGAATATTTGTAAAATCCGGAAAAGTCCGGATAAGTTTAAAAAATATCGAAAATACCTTTAATATTGAGAAAGATCGGAGAATTCCGGTGCATTTAAGTCAAGTTCGGAAATATTGGAATATTTGTAAAATCCGGAAAAGTCCGGATAAGTTTAGTAAATTTTGAAAATACCTTTAATATTGAGAAAGATCGGAGAATTCCGGTGCATTTAAGTCAAGTTCGGAAATATTGGAATATTTGTAAAATCCGGAAAAGTCCGGATAAGTTTAGTAAATTTTGAAAATACCTTTAATATTGAGAAAGATCGGAGAATTCCGGTGCATTTAAGTCAAGTTCGGAAATATTGGAATATTTGTAAAATCCGGAAAAGTCCGGATAAGTTTAGTAAATTTTGAAAATACCTTTAATATTGAGAAAGATCGGAGAATTCCGGTGCATTTAAGTCAAGTTCGGAAATAATGGAATATTTTTAAAATCCGGAAAAGTCCGGATAAGTTTAGTAAATTTTGAAAATACCTTTAATATTGAGAAAGATCGGAGAATTCCGGTGCATTTAAGTCAAGTTCGGAAATATTGGAATATTTGTAAAATCCGGAAAAGTCCGGATAAGTTTAGTAAATTTTGAAAATACCTTTAATATTGAGAAAGATCGGAGAATTCCGGTGCATTTAAGTCAAGTTCGGAAATATTGGAATATTTGTAAAATCCGGAAAAGTCCGGATAAGTTTAGTAAATTTTGAAAATACCTTTAATATTGAGAAAGATCGGAGAATTCCGGTGCATTTAAGTCAAGTTCGGAAATATTGGAATATTTGTAAAATCCGGAAAAGTCCGGATAAGTTTAGTAAATTTTGAAAATACCTTTAATATTGAGAAAGATCGGAGAATTCCGGTGCATTTAAGTCAAGTTCGGAAATATTGGAATATTTGTAAAATCCGGAAAAGTCCGGATAAGTTTAGTAAATTTTGAAAATACCTTTAATATTGAGAAAGATCGGAGAATTCCGGTGCATTTAAGTCAAGTTCGGAAATATTGGAATATTTGTAAAATCCGGAAAAGTCCGGATAAGTTTAGTAAATTTTGAAAATACCTTTAATATTGAGAAAGATCGGAGAATTCCGGTGCATTTAAGTCAAGTTCGGAAATAATGGAATATTTTTAAAATCCGGAAAAGTCCGGATAAGTTTAGTAAATTTTGAAAATACCTTTAATATTGAGAAAGATGGGAGAATTCCGGTGCATTTAAGTCAAGTTCCAAAATATTGGAATATTTGTAAAATCCGGAAAAGTCCGGATAAGTTTAAAAAATATCGAAAATACCTTTAATATTGAGAAAGATCGGAGAATTCCGGTGCATTTAAGTCAATATCGAAAATTTTGGAATATTTGTAAAATCCGGAAAAGTCCGGATAAGTTTAGTATATTATGAAAATACTTTTAATATTGAGAAAGATCGGAGAATTCCTGTGCATTTAAGTCAAGTTCGGAAATATTGGAATAGTTGTAAAATCCGGAAAAGTCCGAATAAGTTTAGTATATTTTGAAAATACCTTTAATATTGAGAAAGATGGGAGAATTCCGGTGCATTTAAGTCAAGTTCGGAAATATTGGAATAGTTGTAAAATCCGGAAAAGTCCGGATAAGTTTAGTATATTTTGAAAATACCTTTAATATTGAAAAAGATCGGAGAATTCCGGTGCATTTAAGTCAAGTTCGGAAATATTGGAATAGTTGTAAAATCCGGAAAAGTCCGGATAAGTTTAGTAAATTTTGAAAATACCTTTAATATTGAGAAAGATCGGAGAATTCCGGTGCATTTAAGTCAAGTTCGGAAATAATGGAATATTTTTAAAATCCGGAAAAGTCCGGATAAGTTTAGTAAATTTTGAAAATACCTTTAATATTGAGAAAGATCGGAGAATTCCGGTGCATTTAAGTCAAGTTCGGAAATAATGGAATATTTTTAAAATCCGGAAAAGTCCGGATAAGTTTAGTAAATGTTGAAAATACCTTTAATATTGAGAAAGATCGGAGAATTCCGGTGCATTTAAGTCAAGTTCGGAAATATTTGAATATTTGTAAAATCCGGAAAAGTCCGGATAAGTTTAGTAAATTTTGAAAATACCTTTAATATTGAGAAAGATCGGAGAATTCCGGTGCATTTAAGTCAAGTTCGGAAATAATGGAATATTTTTAAAATCCGGAAAAGTCCGGATAAGTTTAGTAAATTTTGAAAATACCTTTAATATTGAGAAAGATCGGAGAATTCCGGTGCATTTAAGTCAAGTTCGGAAATATTGGAATATTTGTAAAATCCGGAAAAGTCCGGATAAGTTTAGTAAATTTTGAAAATACCTTTAATATTGAGAAAGATCGGAGAATTCCGGTGCATTTAAGTCAAGTTCGGAAATAATGGAATATTTTTAAAATCCGGAAAAGTCCGGATAAGTTTAGTAAATTTTGAAAATACCTTTAATATTGAGAAAGATCGGAGAATTCCGGTGTATT
The DNA here is from genome assembly GCA_964033795.1 of Lymnaea stagnalis. Classification (NCBI taxonomy): domain Eukaryota; kingdom Metazoa; phylum Mollusca; class Gastropoda; family Lymnaeidae; genus Lymnaea; species Lymnaea stagnalis. Next base: position 1,234,659 of record CAXITT010000009.1, read on the forward strand.
TAAGTCAATATCGAAAATTTTTTAATATTTGTAAATGCCGGAAAAGTCCGGATAAGTTTAGGAAATTTTGAAAATACCTTTAATATTGAGAAAGATCGGAGAATACCGGTGCATTTAAGTCAAGTTCGGAAATATTGGAATAGTTGTAAAATCCGGAAAAGTCCGGATAAGTTTAGTAAATTTTGAAAATACCTTTAATATTGAGAAAGATCGGAGAATTCCGGTGCATTTAATTCAAGTTCCAAAATATTGGAATATTTGTAAAATCCGGAAAAGTCCGGATAAGTTTAAAAAATATCGAAAATACCTTTAATATTGAGAAAGAACGGAGAATTCCGTTGCATTTAAGTCAATATCGAAAATTTTGGAATATTTGTAAAATCCGGAAAAGTCCGGATAAGTTTAGTAAATTTTGAAAATACCTTTAATATTGAGAAAGATCGGAGAATTCCGGTGCATTTAAGTCAAGTTCCAAAATATTGGAATATTTGTAAAATCCGGAAAAGTCCGGATAAGTTTAAAAAATATCGAAAATACCTTTAATATTGAGAAAGATCGGAGAATTCCGGTGCATTTAAGTCAATATCGAAAATTTTGGAATATTTGTAAAATCCGGAAAAGTCCGGATAAGTTTAGTATATTTTGAAAATACCTTTAATATTGAGAAAGATCGGAGAATTCCGGTGCATTTAAGTCAAGTTCGGAAATAATGGAATATTTTTAAAAGTCCGGATAAGTTTAGTAAATTTTGAAAATACCTTTAATATTGAGAAAGATGGGAGAATTCCGGTGCATTTAAGTCAAGTTCCAAAATATTGGAATATTTGTAAAATCCGGAAAAGTCCAGATAAGTTTAAAAAATATCGAAAATACCTTTAATATTGAGAAAGATCGGAGAATTCTGGTGCATTTAAGTCAATATCGAAAATTTTGGAATATTTTTAAAATCCGGAAAAGTCCGGATAAGTTTAGTAAATTTTGAAAATACCTTTAATATTGAGAAAGATCGGAGAATTCCAGTGCATTTAAGTCAAGTTCCAAAATATTGGAATATTTGTAAAATCCGGAAAAGTCCGGATAAGTTTAAACAATATCGAAAATACCTTTAATTTTGAGAAAGATCGGAGAATTCCGGTGAATTTAAAACAGATCTAAAGACACATCTATTTCGCAAATACCTTCTGGGATGATTGTCTACCTTATTTTCCATGTGTTGCTGTGTTGCTACGGGTTGAAATGGCTAGAAAGACTTTGATATTGTATGCTTGTAATTAGTTTTTGTAGTGTTGTGTTTGTTTTAAATGTGGTGAATTATAGATATGTTTTTTGTTGACTTTGTACCGCGCTTCGAGCCTTTGGGGATGAAGCGTGTTTTTTTTAAATGAACTTTATTATTATTATTATTATTTAAGTCAAGATCGAAATTTTTTAAATATTTGTAAATTCCGGAAAAGTCCGGATAAGTTTAGTAAATTTTGAAAATACCTTTAATATTGAGAAAGATCGGAGAATTCCGGTGCATTTAAGTCAAGTTCGGAAATAATGGAATATTTTTAAAATCCGGAAAAGTCCGGATAAGTTTAGTAAATTTTGAAAATACCTTTAATATTGAGAAAGATCGGAGAATTCCGGTGCATTTAAGTCAAGTTCGGAAATATTGGAATAGTTGTAAAATCCGGAAAAGTCCGGATAAGTTTAGTAAATTTTGAAAATACCTTTAATATTGAGAAAGATGGGAGAATTCCGGTGCATTTAATTCAAGTTCCAAAATATTGGAATATTTGTAAAATCCGGAAAAGTCCGGATAAGTTTAAACAATATCGAAAATACCTTTAATATTGAGAAAGATCGGAGAATTCCGATGCATTTAAAACAGATCTAAAGACACATCTATTTCGCAAATACCTTCTGGGATGATTGTCTATCTTATTTTCCATGTGTTGCTGTGTTGCTACGGGTTGAAATGGCTAGAAAGACTTTGATATTGTATGCTTGTAATTAGTTTTTGTAGTGTTGTGTTTGTTTTAAATGTGGTGAATTATAGATATGTTTTTTGTTGACTTTGTACCGCGCTTCGAGCCTTTGGGGATGAAGCGTGTTTTTTTAAATGAACTTTATTATTATTATTATTATTTAAGTCAAGATCGAAATTTTTTAAATATTTGTAAATTCCGGAAAAGTCCGGATAAGTTTAGTAAATTTTGAAAATACCTTTAATATTGAGAAAGATCGGAGAATTCCGGTGCATTTAAGTCAAGTTCGGAAATAATGGAATATTTTTAAAATCCGGAAAAGTCCGGATAAGTTTAGTAAATTTTGAAAATACCTTTAATATTGAGAAAGATCGGAGAATTCCGGTGCATTTAAGTCAAGTTCGGAAATAATGGAATATTTTTAAAATCCGGAAAAGTCCGGATAAGTTTAGTAAATTTTGAAAATACCTTTAATATTGAGAAAGATCGGAGAATTCCGGTGCATTTAAGTCAAGTTCGGAAATAATGGAATATTTTTAAAATCAGGAAAAGTCCGGATAAGTTTAGTAAATTTTGAAAATACCTTTAATATTGAGAAAGAACGGAGAATTCCGGTGTATTTATGTCAATATCGAAAAAATTTTAATATTTGTAAATGCCGGAAAAGTCCGGATAAGTTTAGTAAATTTTGAAAATACCTTTAATATTGAGAAAGATCGGAGAATTCCGGTGCATTTAAGTCAAGTTCGGAAATATTGGAATAGTTGTAAAATCCGGAAAAGTCCGGATAAGTTTAGTAAATTTTGAAAATACCTTTAATATTGAGAAAGATCGGAGAATTCCGGTGCATTTAATTCAAGTTCCAAAATATTGGAATATTTGTAAAATCCGGAAAAGTCCGGATAAGTTTAAAAAATATCGAAAATACCTTTAATATTGAGAAAGAACGGAGAATTCCGTTGCATTTAAGTCAATATCGAAAATTTTGGAATATTTGTAAAATCCGGAAAAGTCCGGATAAGTTTAGTAAATTTTGAAAATACCTTTAATATTGAGAAAGATCGGAGAATTCCGGTGCATTTAAGTCAAGTTCGGAAATATTGGAATAGTTGTAAAATCCGGAAAAGTCCGGATAAGTTTAGTAAATTTTGAAAATACCTTTAATATTGAGAAAGATCGGAGAATTCCGGTGCATTTAATTCAAGTTCCAAAATATTGGAATATTTGTAAAATCCGGAAAAGTCCGGATAAGTTTAAAAAATATCGAAAATACCTTTAATATTGAGAAAGATCGGAGAATTCCGGTGCATTTAAGTCAAGTTCGGAAATATTGGAATATTTGTAAAATCCGGAAAAGTCCGGATAAGTTTAGTAAATTTTGAAAATACCTTTAATATTGAGAAAGATCGGAGAATTCCGGTGCATTTAAGTCAAGTTCGGAAATATTGGAATATTTGTAAAATCCGGAAAAGTCCGGATAAGTTTAGTAAATTTTGAAAATACCTTTAATATTGAGAAAGATCGGAGAATTCCGGTGCATTTAAGTCAAGTTCGGAAATATTGGAATATTTGTAAAATCCGGAAAAGTCCGGATAAGTTTAGTAAATTTTGAAAATACCTTTAATATTGAGAAAGATCGGAGAATTCCGGTGCATTTAAGTCAAGTTCGGAAATATTGGAATATTTGTAAAATCCGGAAAAGTCCGGATAAGTTTAGTAAATTTTGAAAATACCTTTAATATTGAGAAAGATCGGAGAATTCCGGTGCATTTAAGTCAAGTTCGGAAATATTGGAATATTTGTAAAATCCGGAAAAGTCCGGATAAGTTTAGTAAATTTTGAAAATACCTTTAATATTGAGAAAGATCGGAGAATTCCGGTGCATTTAAGTCAAGTTCGGAAATATTGGAATATTTGTAAAATCCGGAAAAGTCCGGATAAGTTTAGTAAATTTTGAAAATACCTTTAATATTGAGAAAGATCGGAGAATTCCGGTGCATTTAAGTCAAGTTCGGAAATATTGGAATATTTGTAAAATCCGGAAAAGTCCGGATAAGTTTAGTAAATTTTGAAAATACCTTTAATATTGAGAAAGATCGGAGAATTCCGGTGCATTTAAGTCAAGTTCGGAAATATTGGAATATTTGTAAAATCCGGAAAAGTCCGGATAAGTTTAGTAAATTTTGAAAATACCTTTAATATTGAGAAAGATCGGAGAATTCCGGTGCATTTAAGTCAAGTTCGGAAATATTGGAATATTTGTAAAATCCGGAAAAGTCCGGATAAGTTTAGTAAATTTTGAAAATACCTTTAATATTGAGAAAGATCGGAGAATTCCGGTGCATTTAAGTCAAGTTCGGAAATATTGGAATATTTGTAAAATCCGGAAAAGTCCGGATAAGTTTAGTAAATTTTGAAAATACCTTTAATATTGAGAAAGATCGGAGAATTCCGGTGCATTTAAGTCAAGTTCGGAAATATTGGAATATTTGTAAAATCCGGAAAAGTCCGGATAAGTTTAGTAAATTTTGAAAATACCTTTAATATTGAGAAAGATCGGAGAATTCCGGTGCATTTAAGTCAAGTTCGGAAATATTGGAATATTTGTTAAAATCCGGAAAAGTCCGGATAAGTTTAGTAAATGTTGAAAATAACTTTAATATTGAGAAAGATCGGAGAATTCCGGTGCATTTAAGTCAAGTTCGGAAATAATGGAATATTTTTTAAAATCCGGAAAAGTCCGCATAAGTTTAGTAAATGTTGAAAATACCTTTAATATTGAGAAAGATAGGAGAATTCCGGTGCATTTAAGTCAAGTTCCAAAATATTGGAATATTTGTAAAATCCGGAAAAGTCCGGATAAATTTAGTAAATTTTGAAAATACCTTTAATATTGAGAAAGATGGGAGAATTCCGGTGCATTTAATTCAAGTTCCAAAATATTGGAATATTTGTAAAATCCGGAAAAGTCCGGATAAGTTTAAACAATATCGAAAATACCTTTAATATTGAGAAAGATCGGAGAATTCCGGTGCATTTAAGTCAATATCGAAATTTTTTTAATATTTGTAAATTCCGGAAAAGTCCGGATAAGTTTAGTATATTTTGAAAATACCTTTAATATTGAGAAAGATCGGAGAATTCCGGTGCATTTAAGTCAAGTTCGGAAATATTGGAATAGTTGTAAAATCTGGAAAAGTCCGGATAAGTTTAGTAAATTTTGAAAATACATTTAATATTGAGAAAGATGGGAGAATTCCGGTGCATTTAATTCAAGTTCAAAATTATTGGAATATTTGTAAAATCCGGAAAAGTCCGGATAAGTTTAAACAATATCGAAAATCCCTTCAATATTGAGAAAGATCGGAGAATTCCAGTGCATTTAAGTCAATATCGAAAAATTTTTAATATTTGTAAAATCCGGAAAAGTCCGGATAAGTTTAGTAAATTTTGAAAATACCTTTAATATTGAGAAAGATCGGAGAATTCCGGTGCATTTAAGTCAAGTTTGGAAATAATGGAATATCTTTAAAATCCGGAAAAGTCCGGATAAGTTTAGTAAATTTTGAAAAAACCTTTAATATTGAGAAAGATGGGAGAATTCCGGTGCATTTAAGTCAAGTTCCAAAATATTGGAATATTTGTAAAATCCGGAAAAGTCCGGATAAGTTTAAAAAATATCGAAAATACCTTTAATATTGAGAAAGATCGGAGAATTCCGGTGCATTTAAGTCAATATCGAAAATTTTGGAATATTTGTAAAATCCGGAAAAGTCCGGATAAGTTTAGTATATTTTGAAAATACCTTTAATATTGAGAAAGATCGGAGAATTCCGGTGCATTTAAGTCAAGTTCGGAAATATTTGAATAGTTGTAAAATCCGGAAAAGTCCGGATAAGTTTAGTAATTTTTGAAAATACCTTTAATATTGAGAAAGATCGGAGAATTCCGGTGCATTTAAGTCAATATCGAAATTTTTTAAATATTTGTAAATTCTGGAAAAGTCCGGATAAGTTTAGTAAATTTTGAAACTACCTTTAATATCGAGAAAGATCGGAGAATTCCGGTGCATTTAAGTCAAGTTCGGAAATAATGGAATATTTTTAAAATCCGGAAAAGTCCGGATAAGTTTAGTAAATGTTGAAAATAACTTTAATATTGAGAAAGATGGGAGAATTCCGGTGCATTTAAGTCAAGTTCCAAAATATTGGAATATTTGTAAAATCCGGAAAAGTCCGGATAAGTTTAAAAAATATCGAAAATACCTTTAATATTGAGAAAGATCGGAGAATTCCGGTGCATTTAAGTCAATATTGAAAATTTTGGAATATTTGTAAATTCCGGAAAAGTCCGGATAAGTTTAGTATATTTTGAAAATACCTTTAATATTGAGAAAGATCGGAGAATTCCGGTGCATTTAAGTCAAGTTCGGAAATATTGAAATATATGTAAAATCCAGAAAAGTCCGGATAAGTTTAGTAAATTTTGAAAA
>CAXITT010000009.1:1244577-1276394 GCA_964033795.1 Lymnaea stagnalis
GCATTTAAGTCAATATCGAAAATTTTGGAATATTTCTAAAATCTTGAAAAGTCCGAATAAGTTTAGTAAATTTTGAAAATACCTTTAATATTGAGAAAGATCGGAGAATTCCGGTGCATTTAAGTCAAGTTCGGAAATATTTGAATATTTGTAAAATCCTAAAAATTCCGGATAATTTTAGTAAATATTGAAATTACGTTTAATATTGAGGAAGATCGGAGAATTCCGGTGCATTTAAATCAATACCGAAAATTTTGGAATATTTGTAAAATCCGGAAAAGTCCGGATAATGTTAGTAAATATCGAAATTACCTTAAATATTGAGAAAGGTCGGAGAATTTCGGTGCATTTAAGTCAATATCGAAAATTCCGTAATATTTGTAAAATCCGGAAAAGTCCGGATAAGTTTTGTAAATTTTGAAAATACCTTTAATATTGAGAAAGATCGGAGAATTCCGGTGCATTTAAGTCAAGTTCCAAAATATTGGAATATTTGTAAAATCCGGAAAAGTCCGGATAAGTTTAAAAAATATCGAAAATACCTTTAATATTGAGAAAGATCGGAGAAATCCGGTGCATTTAAGTCAATATCGAAAATTTGTTAATGTTTGTAAATTCCGGAAAAGTCCGGATAAGTTTAGTAAATGTTGAAAATAACTTTAATATTGAGAAAGATCGGAGAATTCCGGTGCATTTAAGTCAAGTTCGGAAATAATGGAATATTTTTTAAAATCCGGAAAAGTCCGGATAAGTTTAGTAAATGTTGAAAATACCTTTAATATTGAGAAAGATAGGAGAATTCCGGTGCATTTAAGTCAAGTTCCAAAATATTGGAATATTTGTAAAATCCGGAAACATTTAAGTCAATATCGAAAATTTTGGAATATTTGTAAAATCCGGAAAAGTCCGGATAAGTTTAGTATATTTTGAAAATACCTTTAATATTGAGAAAGATCGGAGAATTCCGGTGCATTTAAGTCAAGTTCGGAAATATTTGAATAGTTGTAAAATCCGGAAAAGTCCGGATAAGTTTAGTAAATGTTGAAAATACCTTTAATATTGAGAAAGATAGGAGAATTCCGGTGCATTTAAGTCAAGTTCCAAAATATTGGAATATTTGTAAAATCCGGAAAAGTCCGGATAAGTTTAAAAAATATAGAAAATACCTTTAATATTGAGAAAGATCGGAGAATTCCGGTGCATTTAAGTCAAGTTCGGAAATATTGGACTATTTGTAAAATCCGGAAAAGTCCGGAGAAGTTTAGTAAATTTTGAAAATACCTGTAATATTGAGAAAGATCGGAGAATTCCGGTGCATCTAAGTCAAGTTCCAAAATTTTGGAATATTTAACAAACCCGAAAAAGTCCGGATAAGTTTAGTAAATTTTGAAAATACCTTTAATATTGAGAAAGATCGGAGAATTCCGGTGCATTTAAGTCAATATCGAAAAATTTTTAATATTTGTAAACTCCGGAAAAGTCCGGATAAGTTTAGTAAATTTTGAAAATACCTTTAATATTGAGAAAGATCGGAGAATTCCGGTGCATTTAAGTCAAGTTCGGAAATAATGGAATATTTTTAAAATCCGGAAAAGTCCGGATAATTTTAGTAAATATCGAAATTACCTTTAATATTGAGAAAGATCGGAGAATTCCGGTACATTTAAGTCAAGTTCGGAAATATTGGAATATTTGTAAAATCCGGAAAATTCCGGATAATTTTAGTAAATATTGAAATTACGTTTAATATTGAGGAAGATCGGACAATTCCGGTGCATTTAAGTCAATATCGAAAATTTAGGAATATTTATAATATCCGGAAAAGTCATGATAATTAAATATCGAAATTACCTTTAATATTGAGAAAGGTCGAAGAATTCCGGTGCATTTAAGTCAATATAAAAAATTCCGTAATATTTGTAAAATCCTAAAAATTCCGGATAATTTTAGTAAATATCGAAATTACCTTTAATATTAAGAAAGATCGGAGAATTCCGGCGCATTTAAGTCAATATCGAAAATTTTGGAATATTTCTAAAATCTTGAAAAGTCCGAATAAGTTTAGTAAATTTTGAAAATACCTTTAATATTGAGAAAGATCGGAGAATTCCGGTGCATTTAAGTCAAGTTCGGAAATATTGGAATATTTGTAAAATCCGGAAAAGTCCGGATAAGTTTAGTAAATTTTGAAAATACCTTTAATATTGAGAAAGATCGGAGAATTCCGGTGCATTTAAGTCAAGTTCGAAAATATTGGAATATTTGTAAAATCCGGAAAAGTCCGGATAAGTTTAGTAAATTTTGAAAATACCTTTAATATTGAGAAAGATCGGAGAATTCCGGTGCATTTAAGTCAAGTTCGAAAATATTGGAATATTTGTAAAATCCGGAAAAGTCCGGATAAGTTTAGTAAATTTTGAAAATACCTTTAATATTGAGAAAGATCGGAGAATTCCGGTGCATTTAAGTCAAGTTCGAAAATATTGGAATATTTGTAAAATCCGGAAAAGTCCGGATAAGTTTAGTAAATTTTGAAAATACCTTTAATATTGAGAAAGATCGGAGAATTCCGGTGCATTTAAGTCAAGTTCGAAAATATTGGAATATTTGTAAAATCCGGAAAAGTCCGGATAAGTTTAGTAAATTTTGAAAATACCTTTAATATTGAGAAAGATCGGAGAATTCCGGTGCATTTAAGTCAAGTTCCAAAATATTGGAATATTTGTAAAATCCGGAAAAGTCCGGATAAGTTTAGTAAATGTTGAAAATACCTTTAATATTGAGAAAGATAGGAGAATTCCGGTGCATTTAAGTCAAGTTCCAAAATATTGGAATATTTGTAAAATCCGGAAAAGTCCGGATAAGTTTAAAAAATATAGAAAATACCTTTAATATTGAGAAAGATCGGAGAATTCCGGTGCATTTAAGTCAAGTTCGGAAATATTGGACTATTTGTAAAATCCGGAAAAGTCCGGAGAAGTTTAGTAAATTTTGAAAATACCTGTAATATTGAGAAAGATCGGAGAATTCCGGTGCATTTAAGTCAAGTTCCAAAATTTTGGAATATTTAAAAAACCCGGAAAAGTCCGGATAAGTTTAGTAAATTTTGAAAATACCTTTAATATTGAGAAAGATCGGAGAATTCCGGTGCATTTAAGACAATATCGAAAATTTTTTAATATTTGTAAACTCCGGAAAAGTCCGGATAAGTTTAGTAAATTTTGAAAATACCTTTAATATTGAGAAAGATCGGAGAATTCCGGTGCATTTAAGTCAAGTTCGGAAATAATGGAATATTTTTAAAATCCGGAAAAGTCCGGATAATTTTAGTAAATATCGAAATTACCTTTAATATTGAGAAAGATCGGAGAATTCCGGTACATTTAAGTCAAGTTCGGAAATATTGGAATATTTGTAAAATCCGGAAAATTCCGGATAATTTTAGTAAATATTGAAATTACGTTTAATATTGAGGAAGATCGGACAATTCCGGTGCATTTAAGTCAATATCGAAAATTTAGGAATATTTATAAAATCCGGAAAAGTCCAGATAATTAAATATCGAAATTACCTTTAATATTGAGAAAGGTCGAAGAATTCCGGTGCATTTAAGTCAAGTTCCAAAATTTTGGAATATTTAAAAAACCCGGAAAAGTCCGGATAAGTTTAGTAAATTTTGAAAATACCTTTAATATTGAGAAAGATCGGAGAATTCCGGTGCATTTAAGTCAATATCGAAAATTTTTTAATATTTGTAAACTCCGGAAAAGTCCGGATAAGTTTTTGTAAATTTTGAAAATACCTTTAATATTGAGAAAGATCGGAGAATTCCGGTGCATTTAAGTCAAGTTCGGAAACAATGGAATATTTTTAAAATCCGGAAAAGTCCGGATAATTTTATTAAATATCGAAATTACCTTTAATATTGAGAAAGATCGGAGAATTCCGTTACATTTAAGTCAAGTTCGGAAATATTGGAATATTTGTAAAATCCGGAAAATTCCGGATAATTTTAGTAAATATTGAAATTACGTTTAATATTGAGGAAGATCGGACAATTCCGGTGCATTTAAGTCAATATCGAAATTTTTTAAATATTTTTAAATTCTGGAAAAGTCCGGATAAGTTTAGTAAATTTTGAAACTACCTTTAATATCGAGAAAGATCGGAGAATTCCGGTGCATTTAAGTCAAGTTCGGAAATAATGGAATATTTTTAAAATCCGGAAAAGTCCGGATAAGTTTAGTAAATGTTGAAAATAACTTTAATATTGAGAAAGATGGGAGAATTCCGGTGCATTTAAGTCAAGTTCCAAAATATTGGAATATTTGTAAAATCCGGAAAAGTCCGGATAAGTTTAAAAAATATCGAAAATACCTTTAATATTGAGAAAGATCGGAGAATTCCGGTGCATTTAAGTCAATATCGAAAATTTTGGAATATTTGTAAAATCCGGAAAAGTCCGGATAAGTTTAGTATATTTTGAAAATACCTTTAATATTGAGAAAGATCGGAGAATTCCGGTGCATTTAAGTCAATATCGAAAATTTTGGAATATTTGTAAAATCCGGAAAAGTCCGGATAATGTTAGTAAATATCGAAATTACCTTAAATATTGAGAAAGGTCGGAGAATTTCGGTGCATTTAAGTCAATATCGAAAATTCCGTAATATTTGTAAAATCCGGAAAAGTCCGGATAAGTTTTGTAAATTTTGAAAATACCTTTAATATTGAGAAAGATCGGAGAATTCCGGTGCATTTAAGTCAAGTTCCAAAATATTGGAATATTTGTAAAATCCGGAAAAGTCCGGATAAGTTTAAAAAATATCGAAAATACCTTTAATATTGAGAAAGATCGGAGAATTCCGGTGCATTTAAGTCAATATCGAAAATTTTGGAATATTTGTAAAATCCGGAAAAGTCCGGATAACTTTAGTAAATTTTGAAAATACCTTTAATATTGAGAAAGATCGGAGAATTCCGGTGCATTTAAGTCAAGTTCCAAAATATTGAAATATTTGTAAATTCCGGAAAAGTCCGGATAAGTTTAGTAAATTTTGAAAATACCTTTAATATTGAGAAAGATCGGAGAATTCCGGTGCATTTAAGTCAATATCGAAAATTTTGGAATATTTGTAAAATCCGGAAAAGTCCGGATAAGTTTAGTATATTTTGAAATTACTTTTAATATTGAGAAAGGACGGAGAATTCCGATGCATTTAAGTCAAGTTCGGAAATATTGGAATAGTTGTAAAATCCGGAAAAGTCCGGATAAGTTTAGTAAATTTTGAAAATACCTTTAATATTGAGAAAGATCGGAGAATTTCGGTGCATTTAAGTCAAGTTCCAAAATATTGCAATATTTGTAAAATCCGGAAACGTCCGGATAAGTTTAGTAAATATCAAAATTACCTTCATTCTGAGAAAGATCGGAGAATTCCAGTGCATTTAAGTGAAGTTCGGAAATATTGGAATATTTGTAAAATCCGGAAAAGTCCGGTAAGTTTAGTAAATGTTGAAAATACCTTTAATATTGAGAAAGATCGGAGAATTCCGGTGCATTTAAGTCAAGTTCCAAAATATTGGAATATTTGTAAAATCCGGAAAAGTCCGGATAAGTTTAAAAAATATCGAAAATACCATTAATATTTAGAAAGATCGGAGAATTCCGGTGCATTTAGGTCAATATCGAAAATTTTGGAATATTTGTAAAATCCGGAAAAGTCCGGATAAGTTTAAACAATATCGAAAATACCTTTAATATTGAGAAAGATCGGAGAATTCCGGTGCATTTAAGTCAATATCGAAAATTTGTTAATGTTTGTAAATTCCGGAAAAGTCCGGATAAGTTTAGTAAATGTTGAAAATATTTTTAATGTTGAGAAAGATCGGAGAATTCCGTTGCATTTAAGTCAAGTTCGGAAATAATGGAATATTTTTTAAAATCCGGAAAAGTACGGATAAGTTTAGTAAATGTTGAAAATACCTTTAATATTGAGAAAGATAGGAGAATTCCGGTGCATTTAAGTCAAGTTCCAAAATATTGGAATATTTGTAAAATCCGGAAAAGTCCGGATAAGTTTAAAAAATATAGAAAATACCTTTAATATTGAGAAAGATCGGAGAATTCCGGTGCATTTAAATCAAGTTCGGATATATTGGACTATTTGTAAAATCCGGAAAAGTCCGGAGAAGTTTAGTAAATTTTCAAAATACCTGTAATATTGAGAAAGATCGGAGAATTCCGGTGCATTTAAGTCAAGTTCCAAAATTTTGGAATATTTAAAAAAACCCGGAAAAGTCCGGATAAGTTTAGTAAATTTTGAAAATACCTTTAATATTGAGAAAGATCGGAGAATTTCGGTGCATTTGAGTCAATATCGAAAATTTTTGAATATTTGTAAAATCCGGAAAAGTCCGGATAAGTTTAGTAAATTTTGAAAATACCTTTAATATTGAGAAAGATCGGAGAAATCCGTTGCATTTAAGTCAAGTTCGGAAATATTGGAATAGTTGTAAAATCCGGAAAAGTCCGGATAAGTTTAGTAAATTTTGAAAATACCTTTAATATTGAGAAAGATCGGAGAATTCCGGTGCATTTAAGTCAATATCGAAAAAATTTTAATATTTGTAAATGCCGGAAAAGTCCGGATAAGTTTAGTAAATTTTGAAAATACCTTTAATATTCAGAAAGATCGGAGAATTCCGGTGCATTTCAGTCAATATCGAAAATTTTGGAATATTGGTAAAATCCGGAAAAGTCCGGATAAGTTTAGTATATTTTGAAAATACGTTTAATATTGAGAAAGATCGGAGAATTCCGGTGCATTTAAGTCAAGTTCGGAAATATTGGAATAGTTTGTAAAATCCGGAAAAGTCCGGATAAGTTTAGTAAATGTTGAAAATACCTTTAATATTGAGAAAGATAGGAGAATTCCGGTGCATTTAAGTCAAGTTCGGAAATATTGGAATATTTGTAAAATCCTAAAAATTCCGGATAATTTTAGTAAATATTGAAAATACCTTTAATATTTAGAAAGATCGGAGAATTCCGGTGCATTTATGTCAAGTTCGGAAATATTGGAATATTTGTAAAATCCGGAAAAGTCCGGATAAGTTTAGTAAATTTTGAAAATACCTTTAATATTGAGAAAGATCGGAGAATGCCGGTGAATTTAAGTGAAGTTCGGAAATATTGGAATATTTGTAAAATCCGGAAAAGTCCGGTAAGTTTAGTAAATGTTGAAAATACCTTTAATATTGAGAAAGATCGGAGAATTGCGGTGCATTTAAGTCAAGTTCCAAAATATTGGAATATTTGTAAAATCTGGAAAAGTCCGGATAAGTTTAAAAAATATCGAAAATACCTTTAATATTGAGAAAGATCGGAGAATTCCGGTGCATTTAAGTCAATATCGAAAATTTTGGAATATTTGTAAAATCCGGAAAAGTCCGGATAAGTTTAGTAAATTTTGAAAATACCTTTAATATTGAGAAAGATCGGAGAAATCCGTTGCATTTAAGTCAAGTTCGGAAATATTGGAATAGTTGTAAAATCCGGAAAAGTCCGGATAAGTTTAGTAAATTTTGAAAATACCTTTAATATTGAGAAAGATCGGAGAATTCCGGTGCATTTAAGTCAATATCGAAAAAATTTTAATATTTGTAAATGCCGGAAAAGTCCGGATAAGTTTAGTAAATTTTGAAAATACCTTTAATATTGAGAAAGATCGGAGAATTTCGGTGCATTTGAGTCAATATCGAAAATTTTTGAATATTTGTAAAATCCGGAAAAGTCCGGATAAGTTTAGTAAATTTTGAAAATACCTTTAATATTGAGAAAGATCGGAGAAATCCGTTGCATTTAAGTCAAGTTCGGAAATATTGGAATAGTTGTAAAATCCGGAAAAGTCCGGATAAGTTTAGTAAATTTTGAAAATACCTTTAATATTGAGAAAGATCGGAGAATTCCGGTGCATTTAAGTCAATATCGAAAAAATTTTAATATTTGTAAATGCCGGAAAAGTCCGGATAAGTTTAGTAAATTTTGAAAATACCTTTAATATTCAGAAAGATCGGAGAATTCCGGTGCATTTCAGTCAATATCGAAAATTTTGGAATATTGGTAAAATCCGGAAAAGTCCGGATAAGTTTAGTATATTTTGAAAATACGTTTAATATTGAGAAAGATCGGAGAATTCCGGTGCATTTAAGTCAATATCGAAAATTTTGGAATATTTGTAAAATCCGGAAAAGTCCGGATAAGTTTAGTAAATTTTGAAAATACCTTTAATATTGAGAAAGATCGGAGAAATCCGTTGCATTTAAGTCAAGTTCGGAAATATTGGAATAGTTGTAAAATCCGGAAAAGTCCGGATAAGTTTAGTAAATTTTGAAAATACCTTTAATATTGAGAAAGATCGGAGAATTCCGGTGCATTTAAGTCAATATCGAAAATTTGGGAATATTTGTAAAATCCGGAAAAGTCCGGATAAGTTTAGTATATTTTGAAAATACCTTTAATATTGAGAAAGATCGGAGAATTCCGGTGCATTTAAGTCAATATCGAAAATTTAGGAATATTTATAAAATCCGGAAAAGTCCGGATAATTAAATATCGAAATTACCTTTAATATTGAGAAAGGTCGAAGAATTCCGGTGCATTTAAGTCAATATAAAAAATTCCGTAATATTTGTAAAATCCTAAAAATTCCGGATAATTTTAGTAAATATCGAAATTACCTTTAATATTAAGAAAGATCGGAGAATTCCGGCGCATTTAAGTCAATATCGAAAATTTTGGAATATTTCTAAAATCTTGAAAAGTCCGAATAAGTTTAGTAAATTTTGAAAATACCTTTAATATTGAGAAAGATCGGAGAATTCCGGTGCATTTAAGTCAAGTTCGGAAATATTTGAATATTTGTAAAATCCTAAAAATTCCGGATAATTTTAGTAAATATTGCAATTACGTTTAATATTGAGGAAGATCGGAGAATTCCGGTGCATTTAAGTCAATATCGAAAATTTTGGAATATTTGTAAAATCCGGAAAAGTCCGGGTAATGTTAGTAAATATCGAAATTACCTTAAATATTGAGAAAGGTCGGAGAATTTCGGTGCATTTAAGTCAATATCGACAATTCCGTAATATTTGTAAAATCCGGAAAAGTCCGGATAAGTTTAAAAAATATCGAAAATACCTTTAATATTCAGAAATATCGGAGAATTCCGGTGAATTTATATGAAGTTCGGAAATATTGGAATATTTGTAAAATCCGGAAAAGTCCGGATAAGGTTAGTAAATTTTGAAAATACCTTTAATATTGAGAAAGATCGGAGAATTCCGGTGCATTTAAGTCAATATCGAAAATTTTGGAATATTTATAAAATCCGGAAAAGTCCGGATAAGTTTAGTAAATTTTGAAAATACCTTTAATATTGAGAAAGATCGGAGAATTTCGGTGCATTTGAGTCAATATCGAAAATTTTTGAATATTTGTAAAATCCGGAAAAGTCCGGATAAGTTTAGTAAATTTTGAAAATACCTTTAATATTGAGAAAGATCGGAGAATTCCGGTGCATTTAAGTCAAGTTCGGAAATATTGGAATAGTTGTAAAATCCGGAAAAGTCCGGATAAGTTTAGTAAATTTTGAAAATACCTTTAATATTGAGAAAGATCGGAGAATTCCGGTGCATTTAAGTCAAGTTCGGAAATATTGGAATAATTGTAAAATCCTAAAAATTCCGGATAATTTTAGTAAATATTGAAAATACCTTTAATATTTAGAAAGATCGGAAAATTCCGGTGCATTTATGTCAAGTTCGGAAATATTGGAATATTTGTAAAATCCGGAAAAGTCCGGATAAGTTTAGTAAATTTTGAAAATACCTTTAATATTGAGAAAGATCGGAGAATGCCGGTGCACTTAAGTCAAGTTCCAAAATATTGGAATATTTGTAAAATCCGGAAAAGTCCGGATAAGTTTAAAAAATATCGAAAATACCTTTAATATTCAGAAATATCGGAGAATTCCGGTGCACTTAAGTCAAGTTCCAAAATATTGGAATATTTGTAAAATCCGGAAAAGTCCGGATAAGTTTAAAAAATATCGAAAATACCTTTAATATTCAGAAATATCGGAGAATTCCGGTGCATTTATATGAAGTTCGGAAATATTGGAATATTTGTAAAATCCGGAAAAGTCCGGATAAGGTTAGTAAATTTTGAAAATACCTTTAATATTGAGAAAGATCGGAGAATTCCGGTGCATTTAAATCAAGTTCGGAAATATTGGAATATTTGTAAAATCCGGAAAAGTTCGGATAAGTTTAGTAAATTTGAAAATACCTTTAATATTGAGAAAGATCGGAGAATTCCGGTGCATTTAAGTCAAGTTCCAAAATTTTGGAATATTTAAAAAACCCGGAAAAGTCCGGATAAGTTTAGTAAATTTTGAAAATACCTTTAATATTGAGAAAGATCGGAGAATTCCGGTGCATTTAAGTCAATATTGAAAATTTTGGAATATTTGTAAAATCCGGAAAAGTCCGGATAAGTTTAGTAAATTTTGAAAATACATTCAATATTAAGAAAGATCGGAAAATTCCGGTGCATTTATGTCAAGTTCGGAAATATTAATGATTTATAAGTTTTCTTCTAGGTCCAGTTTTTTTCCTTCATTTAGTTTACCCAGTACTTCTTTCGAAACTACAGTTTTAATTCTGTCAACCACCAACAGGTTCAATAGGTTATCGAAAGTTTCAGGATCCCTGCGTAGTTTACCCAGGACTTTAAAGAGGCCTTAGTTCTGACGGCAAAACTACGGATATCGTAGTCTACCGGTACTAAGTTGTTGTATTTCAGTTGGTAACTCTCCTCGTTGTACCCTGCATGAGTCAATATTTTTTTCTTAATGTTGTCAAAGTCCGTTTCGTCATTTAATCTTGAATCTGTCATAAAGTTTTTAAAGCGAGTAGTTAATTTTTCAATCAAAAGAACAGCCCTCTCTTCCTTATTGATTCCCTGTCTTTTGGCTTGCAGCTCAAACTGAACGATAAACGATTCTAAATCTTCATCGTCTTTCATATTATTGGTATCCCTTAACCTTGGAGCTGCGCTACTCCTGGACAGTGTGTTGTTTGCCATTGCTAACTCGTGAGCACGTTGTTTATCACGTTCACGTTCTTCCCTCTCTAGCTGACGTTCCCGCCCCCGTTCTTCCCTCTCTAGCTGACGTTCCCGTTCCCGTTCTTCCCTCTCCAGCTGACGTTCCCGTTATTCCCTCTCCAGCTGACGTTCCCGTTCTTCCCTCTCTATTTCTTCGCTTAACCTTTTTTCTATCCACTGAGTGATGGCTTCATCTTTATAGCCTATCGCCTCTGCCTCCTCCCTGAGCTCTAACACTCTACTTTTCTTCCCACTCCTTGTTTCCATTTTGAAATAATCTTAAAGCCCTCAATAGTAGTAGCAATGTTTAAAAAAATACATCAATCTTATACAACAAATGTAAACTATACTAATTACCCGGTCTTGATCTTGGGTCCCAACGTAGCTGACTTGCGTAGGCATTCAACCGCAGTAGGGTACATTCAACACGGGTACAGCACTAGTGTCAGTGTTACAGCAGTGTCGGCAACAAGCAGGATACGGCAACAAGCAGGGTAAGGCGACCAACAAGGTATGGTAGCTGGCAGAATAAGGCAACCACACTGGATACGGCAGCCACAGGATACGGCAACACCATAGGATACGGCAAGCCACAGGATACGGCAACGCCACAGGATACGGCAAGCCACAGGATACGGCAAGCCACAGGATACGGCAAGCCACAGGATACGGCAACACCACAGGAAACGGCAACACCACAGGATACGGCAACGCCACAGGATACGGCAACACCACAGGATACGGCAACACCACAGGATACGGCAAGCCACAGGATACGGCAAGCCACAGGATACGGCAACCAGCAGGGTTGGCAACAGCAGGTTAAGGCGACCAACAGGGCATGGCAGCCAGCAGGATAGGGTAACCAGCGGGATACGGCAACCACACAGCACAGCAGCATACGATGGTCGCTGGATACAGGTCCAGTGGGATACAGGCCAGGCAGGATACAGACCAGGCAGCGGCCTAACGTCAAACCAGGATACAGTAGAGAAGCATGTGGTAGTCACAGGATGCAGGTTTAGCAGGATTCAAACCCAGCGGGACACTGGACCAGCAGCACACATATACATCAGTATGCAATCACAATGGGCGCCCAATCCCGGACAAGCCTCCCAAATGTTACAAACCTCTTCTTAGTTAATAGGTTCGTTAGCTTCGTTATCTAGGGGTTTATTATAAACACTTCAAAACTATAAATTCTTGTATAAAATATCTTTATTCATCCAACTAAGTCTTCAACTGCCATTTCCGTACTCAAAGAACAACACTCCCCAGCCATCTACAATACTAATGCGTCACCTCCCTTTCTACACAATACGTCACAAGATACTAAGAATAACAGATAAAACAACACACATAATCTCAAACCAACACGCAATCACACTATACACTCAAGTCCCTAACAGAAGCGTTGCTTCACGAGACAGCTCAGGGGCCAAAGGGTGTGGGAGCCGGTAAGGTTATTGAGATGAGACAGTGGGAACATGCTTCCGGTTTTTGCGGAGCACCAAGGTTTGCATGGAGAAGGGCATAACGATCTGACACAAAAGGGATATATCCGCGAAGATTGGGCAGGGGCGTCATTTGGGTAGGGCAGGATGGGGCATTCCCACATGAATTTGCAGGTGTTTATTTAAATGGCTGTGTACTTTGGCGCCTCCACTAATAAACAAATTAACAAGCCAACCCAGTTTTAGTTTCCCCACCCCCCCGCCCGCCTTTTGAAAACCCATGAAATGACGCCCTGAGGTGTGGGGTAAAAGAGATGAATTAGTTGGGGAAATTTGCAGGTTTTTATTTAAATGGCTGTGTACTTTGGCGCCTCCACTAATAAACAAAATAACAAGCCAACCCAGTTTTAGTTTCCCCCCCCCCCCGCCCGCCTTTTGAAAACCCATGAAATGACGCCCTGAGGTGTGGGGTAAAAGAGATGAATTAGTTGGGGATGGGGATGGAAATTTTGAAAAGAAAAATTTGCCGAGAGTACTGTTAGGTGTGACTAGTGTTAACCCCTGTAACTGTCCATCAACATTCACTTTATGTCTAACTCTAAGTTTTTCTCTCCATCGAACCCACCGTTATCTCTCCCTCGGACACTATCGGATCCCTCCTTCTACCACTCTCATATCGTTCTCCTTTAATATCGTTTATCACACCCTCCAAATCCCAGCAGGCACGTACCTCACCCCAAAGCCGGGTAGACTGATCAGAGCAGAACGCTCCCTGAACACTGACTTCACCACTGACATCCCCATAAACAATTACACCAGAAACAATAGCAAATGCTTCAGAGTGCCTCAGTGCAACACAGTTCAGTATCAACAATCTTTCTTCCCACGCACAAATAATAGCATAGAACCACCTAAACGATGACACTGGGAACTCGACATCAGTCGAAAGCTTCAAGGCTGCCCTGGCATCTGCTAGGAGATGTTGTAATAGCAACATCAAACCCTCAGCCGTTGCACAGATGCCACCACATGGATGCAGCAACGAAACATTACCAGAACCAGAAATCTTTTGCACCTATCCTTCTCACTCTCTCTTATTTTTCATTCTAATTTTCCAAAATCTCATCATCTGACCCCTTCATATCTCTCTATCTAACATCTCTTATCTCTTCGTCCAACTCTCTCCTTATTCTCCGTCTAACCACTCATAACTCTGTCAATATAAAAAAATCTAATGTCTCTCCATTTAACCTTTTCCTTATTTCTCCGATAAACCCTCTGTTATCTCTCTCAATAAACGTCTCTTTCTTATCTCTCTCTAACTTTTATTTGGTCTCCCTTTATCTCTTATATGTTTCCCTAAATTTCGGTGTAAAATTAATCATATATGAAAGGAACCACTGATATTAAGTACACGATGCTATTAACATACTCTCAAACAACTAGTGTGACCTCGCGTGGAAAGGTTCATCTATTTAAAAATGCGTCTTCGAATCAGAACATATTTGAATAGGAGAGGAAAGCACCCCTTCACCGTCTTCGTTCTCGCCTTACTTCCTACATGCCAGGTAAATATGCCGTGAGAGAAACTCCGAGTGTCCCAGAATTCGACCCTCATTCCTATTTGTCAACGACACTGAGGGTTGAAGTGGGATTCCCACGGTGCGACAGCTTCATACACCATAGTGAGCCATACCGTTTTCCAGACATATCTTATGATTTTTTTTTTATAACTAGTTCAGTGGTTCTTAACCGGGGTTCGATCGAACCCCAGGGGTTCGGTGAGTCAATCTTAGGGGTTCGGCGGAGGTCTAAAAAAAAATCCACAAAAAATCATATTTTTATTTTTCCTATTAAGATGGGTTCGGTGAATGCGCAAATGAAACTGGTGAGGTTCGGTACCTCCAAAAAGGTTAAGAACCACTGAACTTGTTAATTTGATGCTTCATCTCATTGATATACAGTATGCGCAGAGAGTAACAGTACTATAACCCCAGCATCTTTAACGCGTACGTCCGTCTATCAGTGGTGCTCAATATAAGAGCCAGGATGATCAGTATAAATTGATCGTGGGCCATTAATATATAGAAGAAGTGTTCCCAGCAGTAAAAGAAAAGATATGTTGGGAGGCTGTTGCTGTAAGTGGTTCTCTAGGCGGAGGAAGTGTAGCCTTTGTTGAGTATTGTTTTCGAACACACTTAATGTCATCTTAAATGTGGTCGGGTTGTGAATAAAGTAGCGGAATCATTCAAAGATAGTTTTAAGAAGTTGAAGTAAGACAGTTATGCTTTCTGTTTTAAGAATTCGTTGCGTTTTGTAAGTGCACTGTGCCAACGGAAGGGAAGTCTTTTCGACAAGGGAATTTTTCGATAAATGATAAACACGCGTGGGGGGGGGGGGTCTCCAACTTGTGGTAATATATGAAGGACTCCATTCAAGCTGTGTACAGTGAATAAATAGCGGAAGAATATATTTTAGACTTGAAAGAAAGGACATGCCAATAAAAAGGACGTCTCGGCTAAATAAACACGCGTGGGGGGGGGGGGTCTCCAACTTGGGGTAATATATGAAGGACTCCATTCAAGCTGTGTACAGTGAATAAATAGCGGAAGAATATATTTTAGACTTGAAAGAAAGGACATGCCAATTAAAAGGACGTCTCGGCTAAACGCCTTCTTCGGCAGACAAGATGAAACAAGAAACAACGAATAATTATGAATTAGAAACCCATTTTCTTTGACGATCTAAATCCAGTTCTCTCCGTCTAAGCAGGCGTGTTACTGTGGGCTGGCTACTGTGGGCTGGTTACTGTGGACTAGTTACTGTGGGCTGGTTATTGTGGGCCGGTTACTGTGGGCTGGTGATAATGTTAAAAAAAAAGCCATGTCCTATCTATCTAATTTCACCTGCGATATTTATCATTTCTTTAAGAGCGGTTATGTACATCGGTAAACATCTGGAGTTAATACGCTTCAGATTTCCTTCATTTTCTCCCTTCAAAAAATAAATTTCGTTTTTAATGCATACCAGAATGCGTCACAAATACAAAGGACACACCAACAGCTACACAACAAATCCCCACACTGCAACACGCAGCAATGAAACAAATAATATTTCATTCATCTTCCTTTGAAAACGCGGGAGAACTGTCAACAAGTCTATGTGCCAAGTTTTAGCTCGATAGGATGACGGGAAGCGGGTCTAATTGCCTTCCGAAGATTTTGCCAACACATCGAAAGAAAGAAACACACGAACAAAAGCGACGTTGATAAATGGATTTAAAATTATTTCGGAATTCATCAATTTAGACTGACCCACTGACACAGTTGGTGTAGTGGGTCAAGTGCTATAGTTGTTGTATTATAATTGTTATATGTTTTTAAGTTAAAAGTACTATTCGAAAAAAAAATATGTATTTTTAAGATGAGTACCAACGTTCAGTGCCAACGGTAAAGATATCCTTTTGTTTCCGTACGTCCCTTTACCTAAGATAACAGAGATTAATGGAGTTATCCGCTACGTATGTATATGTATATATATATTTGATTAAAATCTACACATAAGGATTTTTTAACCAAAAAAAAAGGAATTATGAATTCTTTGAGCAGGGTATCGTTATCTTTGTTGCTATACATTATATGAGCTTGTTTCCACCTAATGCCTTTGAGCACTTGTGGTGTAGCCTCTAAAACTGATAACATGTGTACTTCATACATCCGAACCAGATCTAATTAAAATTCGAGGCATGATGAAAGATGTTAAGGTATAATTATTTTTACACAGCCGGTTTCCCATGGTGTTTAACAGCACCGTTTGACTTCAGCGGAAGTAACGCTACAAAGCTGTGGCCGTGATTTAGTTTCCGCATTGTCAAGACAATTTTTAAACAAGATTTCATTCCCATTCATTTTCATTTTCGTTCTGGTTTTGGTTCTGGTCATGTTTCGTTGCATCTTTGCAACGGTTGGGCATATGATGTTGCTATTCTAACAGCTCCTAGCTGATGCCAGGGCAGCCTCGTAGTCTTTTGTTTTCTTTTGTTGTTGTTGTTGTTGTTGTTTTTGTTTTTGTTGTTGTTGTTGTTGTTGTTGTTGTTGTTGTTGTTTGATTTGTTTTTTTTGGTGGGGAGGGGGGTGGGGGGAGGGTTTAGATTTACACATCAGAAGAAAAATAACGTGAGAATGGTGACGTCGTTACACTAGGCCCAGATGCTTTGGACAATATCCGAGGCCACACACACAAAAAAAGAAACAAAAACAGTGAAATGATTTGCCTAACTATGCACACAAATACACAAACAGGCACACACTCACACATACAAGCACAAACGAAAAAAACAAGTCCACACACGCGCACACATCATGTCCGCCATACAAAACAAATAAATCAAATCATGATATTTAAAAAGATCAACTATCAACTATTAATGATGTTGCCCCCCCCCCCCGGGCCCACTGCTTCGACTAGTCACGTGACCACTGGTATGAACTTAATCAGTAGACAATGTCGACTTTGTTCGATGTGAGACGAATCAACTATTAATGATGTTGCCCCCCCCCCCGGGCCCACTGCTTCGACTAGTCACGTGACCCCTGGTATGAACTTAATCAGTAGACAATGTCGACTTTGTTCGATGTGAGACGCAAAGAAAGCTAACTCAACGGGCATGATTCAATGAGACTTCGGAGTTTACATTGTACTTCGGAGGTGTACATTGTACTTCGGAGGTGTACATTGTACTTCGGAGGTGTACATTGTACTTCTCGATGTGAGAGCTCCAGTGGTTTTTTAAATTACAAATCTAACTACAGTATGAAGTTGATAGGAGAGGCGGACTAGTGCTAGGAAAGTGATGGATAAATGAAATGACATCATTAGATTCGCTTTTTTAAGATAACCCCCCCCCCGCCCCAATTTTTATTACTTGATGCACGACTCTTACGTAATCCATGTCTACGTAGACACATGAAGCAATGTCCCTGAATCAGACTGTATCTATTTGTAATCACTGATAATTTGTCCCTGAATCAGAATGTATCCATCTGTTGTCAATGATGTGATGTCCCTGGATCAGAATTATCCATCTGTAGTCACTGATGTGATGTCACTAGATCAGACTGTACACATCTGTCGTCACTAATGTGATGTCCCTGGATCAGACTTATCCATCTGTGGTCACTAATAATTTGACCCTGGATCAGACTGTATCCAACTGTTGTCACTGATGTGATGTCTCTAGATCAGACTGTACACATCTGTGGTCACTGATAATTTGTACCTGGATCAGACTGTATCCATCAGTTATCACTGATGTGATGTCCCTGCATCAGACTTATCCATCTGTGGTCACTGATACTTTGACCCTAGATCAGACTATATAATCTGTGGTCACTGATAATTTGACCCTGGATCAGACTGTATCCAACTGTTGTCACTGATAGATCAGACTGTACACATCTGTGGTCACTGATAATTTGTACCTGGATCAGACTGTACACATCTGTGGTCACTGATAATTTGTACCTGGATCAGACTTATCCATCTGTGGTCACTGATAATTTGACCCTGGATCACACTGTATCCATGGGCGCCCGCAGGTAGTGGCAAGGTGGGGCACTTGCCCCCCCCCCTGGATTGATTGGATAAAAAATTTTTAGACAAAAATGTATTAAAATAAATAGAAAATAAAGAGAAAGTAACTAAGCTGATGTCCTGTCCGTTCGTTCACCATACAAATACGCTACAGTAAATTGAAACTATATTAAAACATTACTAAAAAAATTTTGCCCCCCCCTGGAAAGTTAATTGATTTTTTTGCCCCCCCCCCTAGAAAGTTTTCTAAAACTATATTAAAACATTACTAAATACATTTTGCCCCCCCCCGGAAAGTTACTTGATTTTTTTGCCCCCCCCCCCCTAGAAAGTTTTCTGCGGGCGCCCATGACTGTATCCAACTGTTGTCACTGATGTGATGTCCCTGGATCAGACTTATCCATCTGTGGTCACTGATAATTTGACCCTGGATCAGACTGTATACATCTGTGGTCACTGATAATTTGACCCTGGATCAGACTGTATACATATGTGGTCACTGATAATTTGACCCTGGATCAGACTTATCCATCTGTGGTCACTGATGTCATGTACCTGGATCAGACTGTATCCATATGTGGACACATTATGTGATGTCTCTGGATCAGACTGTATCCATCTGTTGTCACTGATGTGATGTCCCTGGATCAGACTGTATCCATATGTGGACACATTATGTGATGTCCCTGGATCAGACTGTATCCATATGTGGACACATTATGTGATGTCCCTGGATCAGACTGTATCCATATGTGGTCACAGATGTGTTGTCCAACTGGTGGAAAATATGGGCGTTGTTCACGCTAAAAAATTACTAGAGGATTATTTATTGTCTGAGTTGTAATCTCTTTTTAGGGCAGAATAATCGCGAACAAATCAATATCTCGTTAAAATAGTTATGTACATTCAACTGTCCTGGGATCTGAGGTTGTAATCCGTCGTCTAAAATATTCACTTACCTAGATTTGTTAATGGATATAAAAAATAAAATTTGATTTTTTTTTTAACTTCCAGTTACAGTGTTTCACCACAAAGACAGTGACATCTTATTTCCTAGTCTCATTTGTTGCTAATATTGTAGACATGGCGATACTAAGTACCATTTTAGCTTTACTAGTGAGATGAATGGACATATTAAAATATCTGCACGGCATAAACATTGAAACAAAAAAAACATGCAATGTTTGAGTGCAAGACATCTTCATGCACGCCCTTTAATGATCTGTAGCAACGAGCTAGAAGAATGACCACGAGACACATAGCAGATAACTTGTTCATCTTCAGACTTGGAACAACGTCTTTTGTCATGTTGCAAATGATTTACAACACAGCTTTGAGACACGCCCAAAGAATATCTGAACGGAAAAGTGTGTGATGCCAATACAGAGTAAAAAGTGAGGTCTGACAATTATTTATGTGATCTTAGTAATAGTAAGTCATAGACTTTTTTTAATAAAAATAGGATTTCTTCAAGTAGTAAGTTGACAACGGCCAAATGCCACCAACCCAATGACGCCAACCCAATGACGCCGACCCAATGACACTTGCCCACACTTTGACACCTAACCTCATGACCCAGCCTAATAACAACGGGCCCACGAAATCGACCCCCCGTTGTACTCAGTACAAGATACTAAGCCTCTGATAGCGAACTGATGGAACTGATTCCTTGACAACCAACCTTTGACAGCTACCCCATGACAACCACCCTTTGATAGTGACCCCATGACAACGAAATTTTTATAGCGACCTCATGACAAAAATCCTGTGATAGCCACCCCATGATGATTACCATGCGATAGCGACCTCGTGACAACGAACTTTTTATAGCGACCCCATGACAACGATCTCGTGACCTCCAGTGCAACTGAAAGAAGACCAAGTTATTTCACGTGCAGATTACGTGACTCGTAAATGGACTTGATGCATTCTAACATCTCGATATTTCCATGAGGGCGTTTGAGAAAATATTGTTGAAGCCGATGGGATTAGGATTTACTATTGACCTGTGTAAGAAAACTCTGGCTACGAAGTTGTTTTTTTTAATTATCAGCGAGGTTTTAGACAAGAATAAAGAATGACATGACAAAACAGAGGCGGGGCACAGAATGGCAAAAAAATGGGTGGGGGGGGGGCTAAGATGCAGCAGCTGAGCACATTAAGGCAAAAAGAAGACATCAGATCCAGAGGCGGAGCACAAGATGTCAATAGAAGACATCAGATCCAGAGGCGGAGCACAAGATGTCAATAGAAGACATTAGATGAAAGGCGGAGCATAAGACAGCGATAGAAGACATCCGATGCAGTGGTGGAAGCAAAGTATTGCAATAAAATCGTCTTAGATACATTGGCGGACACAGCATGGCAATGTGAGCACTAAGATACATTGGTTAGTGTCGCACTTAACTTCTTCTCTAATGCTGCTTGACAGCACGAAACACTGCAGATCATCTCTTCATCACCATTAACATTTATTATTCACATTGAAGATTTATGATTCATGAACTCTATTCATGATTCATGGTATCCTAATTTGAATAACAATAATTGGCATACCATCATATACTTCATACACTTTTATAATTCAAACAGATGGAAGATTCGATGTGACATAATATTAACACAATTCCACAGCACATTTCTACTATCCATCTCAATGTTCAATTGACTTCTTTCATCAAAACTACTTACTACCTCGATTTCTTTCTTTCTCTTTCTCTCTCTCTTTCTCTCTCTCTCTCTCTCTCTTTCTCTCTCTCTCTCTTTCTCTCTCTCTCTCTTTCTCTCTCTCTCTCTTTCTCTCTCTCTCTCTTTTTCTCTCTCTCTCTCTCTCTCTCTTTCTCTCTCTCTCTATCTCTCTCTCTCTCTCTCTCTCTCTCTCTCTCTCTCTCTCTCTCTCTCTCTCTCTCTCTCTCTCTCTCTCTCTCTCTCTCTCTTTCTCTCTCTCTCTCTTTCTCTCTCTCTCTCTTTCTCTCTCTCTTTCTCTCTCTCTCTGCGCATGTCATCCAAAATCATCATCATAATACTTAAGATAACGAAACAATATATATATTAATATATCTATAAATATGGAGCTGGTATAGTTAGCATGTTTCATCATTCCTCAAACATGTACTTTATTTATAAAGCTAGATACGACCTGGTTAAAACAACATGTTCGAGGAGAGCCTCAGTATGTTTTGTTTCAAAATCTGATCGGTTTTTAAATTCTAAAGAATTAATTTTTTTAAAGATAAATTTAATGTTATCATGACTAAAGCATTTTTTAAAAAATTTATTGCAGACTTTGGACATTTAGTGAAATAGGATAAATGTTTCTGGTAGGAATTTTCGGCAAATGAAATGGGGAGAAATCAAAATAAGTTGTAAAGAAATTCCATTCGAGTTGAGCTACTCAAACAAAGGTTATTTTGTTTTGGATTTGGTAATGTTTGGTGTGAGTGGAGGTCCCCTATTACGTCAACAGCAGAGAGACATTGCACAACTGCTTTAAGCATATTCAATAAATCAATAGATACATTGTAGAGACAAGTTCAGGGCATTCAGGTAGTACGTTGTTACTAATTATCTACTTTTTGTCAATTTTTTTAGCTTGTTGGCGGCACCAGGTGGTTGTTGGCTGGAACCAGGTGGTTGTTGGCTGGAACCAGGTGGTTGTTGGCTGGAACCAGGTGGTTGTTGGTGGCACCAGGTGGTTGTTGGCTGGAACCAGGTGGTTGTTGGCTGGAACCTGGTGGTTGTTGGCTGGAACCAGGTGGTTGTTGGCTGGAACCAGGTGGTTGTTGAAACCTGGTGGTTGTGGGCTGGAACCAGGTGGTTGTTGGCTGGAACTAGGTGGTTGTTGGCTGGAACCAGGTGGTTGTTGGCTGGAACCTGGTGGTTGTGGGCTGGAACCAGGTGGTTGTTGGCTGGAACTAGGTGGTTGTTGGCTGGAACCAGGTGGTTGTTGGCTGGAACCAGGTGGTTGTTGGTGGCAGCAGGTGGTTGTTGGCGGCACCACGAGAATGTTGCCTGAACTATGAGTTTGTTGGTGGCACTCCGTGAATTACGAGGTTTTTGGCGACTATGAGGTTTTTGGTGGCACAATGAGGTTTTATGCGGCAAAATGAGTTTGTTGGCAGCACTACGAGGCTGTTGAAGGCACTCCGCGGTTGTTGACTGTGAACTTTGGAATAAAATGAAGTTTTCTTAAAAGTCAAAGCAAACAAAATAAATTATTGTAAAAGATATAAACATTGTTTTTATAGAGTTCATACACCTTTTTGCTTTTCATTGTTAGGTTGATTGAATGATAAGAGGACGGTAAAAAAA
The DNA here is from genome assembly GCA_964033795.1 of Lymnaea stagnalis. NCBI lineage: Eukaryota > Metazoa > Mollusca > Gastropoda > Lymnaeidae > Lymnaea > Lymnaea stagnalis. The sequence goes on from CAXITT010000009.1 coordinate 1,267,105, forward strand.
TTCACTATTCATTGACTTTGATCAAAAATGGAAAAGCAGTCAACACTGTAGACCATCAGTCAGACAACACTGCAGACCATAAGTCAGACAACACTGCAGACCGCCAGTCAGACAATACTGTAGACGATATGTCAGACAACACTGTAGACGATATGTTAGACAACAATGTACATCATCAGTCAGACAACACTGCAGACCACCAGTCAGACAACACTGTAGACGATATGTCAGACAACACTGTAGACGATATGTTAGACAACAAAATACACCATCAGTCAGACAACACTGTAGACCATCAGTCAAACAACACTGTAGACCATAAGTCAGACAACACTGCAGACCATAAGTCAGACAACATTGTAGTCCATCAGTCAGACGACACTGCTGACCGCCAGTCAGACAACACTGTAGACCATCAGTCAGACAACATTGTAGATCATCAGTCAGACAAAACTGTAGACCATCAGTCAGACAAAACTGTAGACGATATGTCAGACAACAATGTACATCATCAGTCAGACAACACTGTAGAATATCAGTCAGACAACACTGCAGACCATCAGTCAGACAACTCTGCAGACCATAAGTCAGAAACACTGTAGACCATCAGTCAGACGACATTGTAGACCATCAGTCAGACAACACTGTAGACCACCAGTCAGACAACACTGTAGACCATCAGTCAGACAACACCGTGGACCGCCAGTCAGACAACACAGCAGACCGCCTGTCAGGCGACACTGCAGATTTCGAAGACACAAATTTTTTTTAATTTTTTTTTTTAATTATTTCAAGAAATGGATTTTTTTCTTTTTAAACTAAGGTGAATCGTGATCATTTCAACAAAGAAACATCTAATGACAAAAGAAAACAAACTCTGACTTGGGTCTGAATGACTTCAAGTTTCAGGTGACCCGGTAATATGAGTTCTATGAACCATGACGTACAACCCACCCCCACCCCCTTTTTTTCTTTACCTTTTGCGCGTTTGTTGTTGATGGCTTGTTGCATTGCCTATGCATGCAAGGCTTACTCAGCGGTGGAACTAACACGACCTGGGCCCCAGACCCACCGGTCAGCACTTGGTCAAACATTTATGAAACCGAAGTATCTTGATTTCTGTTAAAATTCCACAAAAATGTGACGTAGTCTACGTTTAAATGTTATATTTAGTTTCGAATCTACGAGTGATCAGACAGTTAGATATTGTAGGGTTGTTTATCAAACAGCGTAAAGTTCATGGCACCTTTGATAATCTTATTGGTAAAATGCATGTTAAATATTGGTAAAATAGTTGTTAAGTTGTGGTAAAATAGTTGCTAAATTGATAAAAAAAATTGTTAAAATATTGGTAAAATAGTTGTTAATTATTGAAAAATAGTTTTTAAATATTGGTAACATGTTGGTAAAATATTTGTACAATTGTTGTAGAAGTTTAATAAAATAGTTGATAAATATTGGTAAAATATTCATTAAAACCAGACCTGTCGGTAACAATTACAAATAAAGAAATAATGTTTTTACGGTATCTCATCCCAATGTTAATTTAGTAGCTGGTGATACTGCGACTTGGTGATACTGTGACTTGGTGATACTGTGACTTGGTGATGCTGTGACTTGGAGATACTGTGATTTGGAGACTGTGACTTGGTGATACTGTGACTTGGTGATGATGTGACTTGGTGATACTGTGACTTGGTGATGCTGTGACTTGGTGATGATGTGACTTGGTGATACTGTGACTTGGTGATGTTGTGACTTAGTAATACTGTTACTTGGTGATACTGTGACTTGGTGATACTGTGACTTGGTGATACTGTGACTTGGTGATGCTGTGACTTGGTGATACTGTGACTTGGTGATACTAAGACTTGGTGATACTGTGACTTAGTGATGATGTGACTTGGTGATGCTGTGACTTGGTGATGCTCTTACTTGGTGATACTGTGACTTGATTATGCTGTGACTTGGAGATACTGTGACTTGGAGATACTGTGACTTGGTGATACTGTGACTTGGTGATGATGTGACTTGGTGATACTGTGACTTGGTGATGCTGTGACTTGGTGATGCTGTGACTTGGTGATACTGTGACTTGGTGATTTGTGACTTGGTAATACTGTTACTTGGTGATACTGTGACTTGGTGATACTGTGACTTGGTGATGCTGTGACTTGGTGATACTGTGACTTTGTGATACTGAGACTCGGTGATACTGTGACTTAGTGATGATGTGACTTGGTGATACTGTGACTTGGTGATGCTCTGACTTGGTGATACTGTGACTTGGTGATACTGTGACTTGGTGATGATGTGGCTTGGTTCTACTTTGAGGTGATTACACTGGGACTTGGTGATACTGTTACTTGGTGATACTGTGACTTGATGATGCTGTGACTTGGTGATACTGTGACTTGGTGATGTTGTGAGTTGGAGTTGCTGTTAGCATTCCATCAATGCTCTGTGTTCACACGGTGGTGAGAAAGACGAATATCGCCTTTGTGGTGTTTACGCCTCTGAGGCACCCGTGTTGTATCTGACCTGATACCACCAGAGACTCTTGTTTGACCGGGTTCGCGCTCACTCAACCGTGGAATGGGATCTCTATGATTCATGGTCTCATGGTTTGAAGATTCATTCAAAATTTAATGTCAAAGCGCAGGGTTCCAGGCGTCCTTGACACTGTCACGGTGTCACAGGGAGACACACTTACACAACTCTCGTAAAACACTTGCTTGTCTGTACATTATTGGTGTGTGTACATTAGTGTTGTATGTACACTTTGGTTGTCTGTACATTATGGTTGTCTGTACAATATTGTTGTATGTACACTTTGGTTGTTTGTACATTATGGTTGTCTGTACATTACTGTTGTATGTACACTTTGGTTGTTTGTACATTATGGTTTCTGTACATTATTGTTGTATGTACACTTTGCTTGTTTGTACAATATGGTTGTCTGTACATTATTGTTGTATATACACTTTGGTTGTTTGTACAATATGATTGTCTGCACATTATTGTTGTATGTACACTTTGGTTGTTTGTACATTATGGATGTCTGTACATTATTGTTGTATGTACACTTTGGTTGTTTGTACATTATGGTTGTCTGTACATTATTGTTGTACGTACACTTTGGTTGTTTGTACATTATGGTTGTCTGTACATTATTGTTGTATGTACACTTTGCTTGTTTGTACATTATGGTTGTCTGTACATTATAATGTTTGGTCACTTTGGTTGTTTGTACATTATGGTTGTCTGTACATTATAAATGCTTGGTCCCTTTGGTTGTCTTTACATTTTGGTTGTATGTACACTTTGGTTGTCCGTACATTATGGTTGTATGTACATTATAAATGTATGTACTCTTTGGTTGTCTTTAGAGACCGACCAAAAATGTTTTCTGATTTCGGCCGAGCCGAAAATAGGCCGAACGTTTAAAATGACTTTCGGTCGAAACCGAAAATAGGCCGAAAGTTAAAAAGGACTCTCGGCCGAAACCGAAGCCGAAACCGAAGCCGAAACCGAAGCCAAAACCGAAGCCGAAACCGAAGCCGAAACCGAACATGAAATATTTAGATATTTTTGAAATTCGTTGCTGCATACATTCTGCATCCATTGAAAATGATGGGAGAAAGTATAAATATTTGCATTCTTTTTATAAAAAATGAGATAATCGTGAATATTTAAAATTTAAACATCTAATATAACATCTTGTTGTTAAAGATCGTTTATTTTGTTCTTAAAGATCGCTTAGTTTGTTGTTAAAGATCGTTCAGTTTTTTGTTAATGATCGCTTTATTTGTTGTTAAAGATCGGTTAGTTTGTTCATAAAGATCACTTGGTTTGTTGTTAAAAATCGTTTATTTTGTTTTTTTTAGATCCCTTAGTTTGTTCTTAACTTTTTGTTTAAGGATCTTTTAGTTTGTTATTAAAGATCATTTAGTTTTTCAAAAAATATCGCTAAGTTTTTTCTGAAAGATCGTTTAGTTTGTATTATTAAAAATCGTTCAGTTTGTTCTTAAAGATCGCTAAGTTTTTTCTTAGCGATCTTAAAGATCGGTTAGTTTGTTCATAAAGATCACTTAGTTTGTTGTTAAAAATCTTTTATTTTGTTTTTTTAAGATTGCTTAGTTTGTTCTTAAATATCGCTTAGTTTGTCCTTAAAGATCATTCTGTTTGTTCTTAAGGATCATTTAATTTGTTTGTATAGAGCTTTTACTTTGTTATTAAAAATCATTTATTTTGTTCTTAAAGATCGCTTATTTTGTTGTTTAAGATCACTTAGTTTTTTCACAAAGATCGCTTAGTTTGTTCTTATAGATAATTGATTGTGTTCCTTAAGATCGATTAGGTGTTCTTAAAGATTTTTTAGTTTGTTCCTAAAGAACATTTAGTTTTCTGTTAAATATCGCTTGGTTTATCCTTATAAATCATTTAGTTTACTATTAAAGATAATTTGTTTTGTTCTTAAAGATCATTTAGTTCGTTCTTAAAAATCGCTTAGTTAGTTCTTTAAGATCGTTTAGTTTTTTTATTAAAGATCGCTTAGATTGTTCTTAAAGATTGCTTAGTTTGTTTTAAAGATCGTTTAGTTTGTTCTTAAAAGTCGCTTAGTTTGTTGTTAAATATCGTTTAACTTTCAGCTTCGGCCGAAACCGAAACTTGGCCGAAAGTTATAAAATGGCCACTTTCGGCGCCGAAACCGAAGCCGAAGCCGAAATTCGGTCAGTCTCTAGTTGTCTTTACATTTTCTTGTCTGTAAACTCTGGTTGTCGGTACATTTTATGGTCTGTTCACAATGGTTGTCTCCACTTCCTTTGGTACCCCGCTATACTGATGTTCGAGTACATGAAGAATTGTTCGAACGCTTTCTCTTAGATATAGGTCTGGTGTTGAAAACGTTGGAAAGTCAAGAATCGACGAAGCAACTTTACATGATAGCATGCTAAGACGTTACAGAGGACATTTATTATAAAAAGTGGGTTAATGAGGGCCGGTAGCGAACAAATGCTAGGGCGCCCGGCTTTATGCGGCAGCAGCTCTTTTTTATTTTGCCTCATTTTTAAGTAGGATACCAATAACATCACATTGGGAAATGGTGTCGAGCTCTTAATACTCCGCCCCCCACCCACCCAACCGGCACACCTCCACACGGGCCAGGCGCCGGATTTCCCCACCACCAGACCGTGCGGGAGCATGTTGGGAACATCCCCCCTGGCCTGGGGGGAGTCCGGTCGACTGAAGACGCAGCGTTTAAAGTGTTCGCGGTCCACTCTCCTGTTGGTCAAGTCGGCTGTGCTTCCACTCTGGGGGAAAGGTGTTGCCTCACCCCCCCCCACCGTCCAGGGGGTCGTCCGGTCGGTACGGAAGCTGGGACGAAACGGTCGCCTAGGAGCGGCTTTCTCAGGGCCGTGTAGCTAAAATCATCGGTGTGGGTTTTAACTGCCACCCAGGCCTCATATCCATTGAGGGCAACAAGTAATCATGTTATTGCGTTACTTCCGTTGCGTTGGGAGTCATGCAAGCGGCGGGATTTATGGCTTGGGGGTGGGGGGAAAGCCTCACTACTAGTCTGGCAACACGAAGAGGCAAACCCCATGTAACTCCACGAAGTAGCCTTTGCGTTGCGGGTCCCTGACTTAGAGGCATTCAGTCTGATCCCCTCAGTTAGGAAGGATACATATAATTATATATATATATTATGTCAATTTAATTTATACTTATATGAATTTACTGATTGAGGCATTTGTCGAAACGTTAAAAATTAGTATTCTGTGTGATCATTATTACAACTGAACCTATATTGTTTTATTTAAACAATATGTTTGTGTCTAAGTAATCGAAATAATAATGCACAGGCTTTGCATGAAAAGTCTGTTTTGGTTCATTCTGAAACTGGCACCCTCAGCGGATGCACCCCCCTGGCACCCTCAGCGGATGCACCCCCCCTGGCACCCTCAGCGGATGCACACCCCTGGCACCCTCAGCGGATGCACCCCCCCTGGCACCCTCAGCGGATGCACCCCCCCTGGCACCCTCAGCGGATGCACCCCCCTGGCACCCTCAGCGGATGCACCCCCCCTTACTTTTTCGCTCCAAACCTTTAAATGGCCCTGAGGATGGGACAATGTGATTGTGATTTATAATCGTTAAAAGGTTTATATTTTTCAAACCACTAGTAAGGAAACATTTGATATTGTATCCCATATATATTTGATTATAAATCGCTTATGGATACATCGGTCCATACAGTTAATTTATTCTCAATACATATTTGCTTCCAAATGAATTATATTATAACGGCATATATCTCGAGGAAAAAAAAGTTTCTGGAAGAATACATAAAATGAGAACCGTTGCAGTAAGATCAATGACCCGAATCCCACTGCGTGATCATTAATGACACCGTTTGTGGACTTCTTCACGTGACCGACGGCTGGTCCAAAACTTGGGGCAATTCAATAGTGAATTATGTCCTATTGTTGCCCCAGCACGACTCGTGTCACGATCTACTGCTGCGTCATCGCCAGCCTGCGGTATATATACAGCTGCTGGGTGAGGCAGACGTCAACTCACCCACGACAACCGTCAGAGACTACGTCCTTCTACCCGTCTACAGAGGTGAGCATATTCTCAAGTTGTGCTCTTAGATCTGAGTACCTTTAATTTTGTTTGTGTATAATTTTTTAATTCTATTTATTATTTGTTGTGGTAATTCCTTTTTTTTCTTTTCTTATTTAGTTTTTTTAACACAATAAATGTTCATGTGAACAATAATGTTCATAAATGTATGTTTATTTTTGGATCATCGGTAAATTTCTACCTATGACTCAACACGTAGTTTTGGGATCACACTGTAAAACTAAAATTATAATCAATTTTAATATAATTTCCGTTATTTAAAGATAACCTTAGGCAAAACTTAAAATATGATAAGATTCCAGCTTTAAAATAAACTTCTAAAATAGTTAAATTATTTATTTATTTATTTTATTGAAGGAAAAAAAACTGAAGTATGTATTTCAGTGCAATTTCAATATAATACTGACATGGCATATTAAGATATGAAAATAACCAGTCTGTACAGCACTGACCCCAAGAAGTTCAACATTAAGGAATAGCTCTCCTCACATGCCATTCATTAAAAGTTTCACAAATTTCAAAAGCTATCAATTCACATTTTAAAACTTCAGTCTACGGCTTGGTCACTTGCAACAGTTACCAGAAAACTTTGAGGTTTTTTGGGGGATTAAATTGTTACGATAGATTTTGATTAATTTCTATTTGGTACAATGTAGTCTTTTTAAATGGTCCATTTTACAGAAAGCTTGATGCTTGCATATCTATCACACAAATATCAGCTTGTAGTTCCAAACATTACAAGCTGTTTGTTACATTGTCGATGAATTAAAACAACACTGTTTTCCTCCATTCAGACATTTCAAATAAAAAAATGGTTGCTAAACTAACCTTCGCTCTTGGCCTTGCACTTCTAGTAGTGATCTGCACTGTCACTGCCGCACCGGTAAGTATTGTCGGGTTTAGACGGCAGGGGAAATGGGAGACTTAGTATTGTCGGGTTTAGACGGCAGGGGAAATGGGAGACTTAGTATTGTCGGGTGTAGACTGTAGGGGAAATGGGAGACTTAGTATTGTCGGGTGTAGACTGTAGGGGAAATGGGAGACTTAGTATTGTCGGGTGTAGACTGTAGGGGAAATGTTAGACTTAGTAAGTAATGTCGGGTGTAGACTGTAGGGGAAATGGGAGACTTACTATTGTCGGGTGTAGACTGTAGGGGAAATGTTAGACTTAGTAAGTAATGTCGGGTGTAGACTGTAGGGGAAATGGGAGACTTAGTATTGTCGGGTGTAGACTGTAGGGGAAATGGGAGACTTAGTATTGTCGGGTGTAGACTGTAGGGGAAATGTTAGACTTAGTAAGTAATGTCGGGTGTAGACTGTAGGGGAAATGGGAGACTTAGTAAGTATTGTCGGGTGTGGGCAGTAGGGGACATGGGAGACAGGCTCAGGACTTCTTTCACGTAATTTAAGTTTTTTAACCTAGGTTTAGGAAAATATAATGGATTTGTTTGTTTTTTTTGTTTTTTTTTTTTAAATATTTAAAATTATATTTTGGATTTTAAAAAAAAAAGTTAATTGCTTAAAGTATAGTAATATGTAACCACACTGTTACTTTTCACCTAATTTTTCCCCCCATTAATGCTGTCAATGTTACGAATTAGATCTGTAGCTGGGTTAAGATAGTTGTGAGTTATCAGCCAAGAGATTCTGGTCGGGTTTGTAGACATTTAGACAGCATGAGGCAGTTTTCTTTTTGTCTTCGATTTCTGTTTTGATGAAAATTATTTTTCTAATTTTACCAGAAACAAGGTGAAAGAGGGCCGCCAAATGATGTTAGTACAAGAAGTTATTATATTATGTTTGAGCTATGATACATATATTAAAATCCTTTTGAAATATAGGATAATATTTTTTTAATTTAAAAAAAAAAAAGCTATTTGGGCTTATTTAATATTTGTAAAGCCCATTTCATTAAATTGTTTAAGTGAAACAACAAACAGCTCAGTCCTATAAATTGTATTTATGCATTTTTTTTCCAGGGATTACCCAGACCAAGTGTAAGTTTTGAAACCAATAAATCTGTCATTTGTAACATCAAAAGCATAATTCAATTCAACATAAAAAAATAAAGCAAATGATTTTTTTTTAAAGTTTATTAATTATTAAAATGTCCTTGAAAAATAAATTAATAAATTTATATCATCAAAAAATTTATCAATTTTTATATTCGCATCAAATAATCATCTCCCCAATTACTTTGCAGGGATCACCACCACGCAGAGATGGTGATAATGACTCAGTGAGTATTCTATTCGAGGGTTCAAATAGCCAGTTTGTTGAAAGATATAAGCCATCTATAAGCCAACTATAAGCCATATAATATATAAGTTATCTATAAGATTTCTTTGAGCCATCTATGAGCCATCTGTAAGCCATCTATAAGCCAACTATTTATTTATTTATTTACTTAGGCATTTTTATATAGCGCTTACCTTAAAGCTCTAAGCGCTTTACAATTATTAAAAACATGTAAACTAAGTAAAATAAAAATGAGACACTAGGATAGTAACTACTATACTATAGAAACAATTAAAATGGCTATAAAACGAGGACACTTTGGCACGTTTTGGCCTATACTACAGGATCAACCCGAGACAGAAAATGAGGCAGGGCAAGGAGGGTGCATCACAGGTCATAGG
>CAXITT010000009.1:1286407-1348335 GCA_964033795.1 Lymnaea stagnalis
TTTTTTTTTGTTGTTTGTTTTTTTTTTTTTTTTTTTTTTGTGTGAACTGTTGACACCAGTGAAATTGAAGAGTTGTCCTTATCAGAAGTGGTTCAATCAACAGTCGACTATTAGTCCTTGAACTGGTTGGGCATTCGGTTCTTGCAAGCACGTCCACATACTCAGTGCTTATACGTAAGCACTCACTTGAATGCTTCAATGAAACTGCGATACAAATACCTACACATTGCATGTAACATATGTCAAAGAACATCCACTATCCCATGGCATGTAACATATGTCAAAGAACATCCAATGCCCCATTACATGTAACATATGTTAAAGAACATCTAATATCCATGGACATGTAACATATTTCAAAGAACATCCAATTCCCATGACATGCAACATATGCCAAAGAACATCCAATATCCCATGGCAAGTAACATATGTCAAAGAACATCCAATGTCCCATAACATCTAACAAAGGTACAGAACATTGAATATACCATGACATAAAACACATTTACAGAACATTCAATATCCATGATATCAACTTAAATTTAAACATAAAATAGTTTAAAAATAGTGCAGCAGTAACATTCCAACGAACTGGAACCAATGGGTGTCATTACAGTTTAAAAACCTTAACTTCACGGGTTTTACTAAGTACCGGTGTTTAGAAGTTCTTTGCTTCCATCCTTAGGTAAAAATTATTCCTGCATCAGAAGAATTTCGTTCTGAAATTTTTACTCAAACACAATATTTTATTTTATTTTTCTTACACCGCGCGCCCCAAAATATTGGAAATAAATTACAATTTAACTTAATATCTAAGAATAGATTTAAACTAAGTTTAACGGTCAACTCTTTCTGTTCAATAAAAAAACAACTTTGAGGACTATCTGGCAATGGCTTTTTTTTTTTTGGCTAAATTTGAACTAGCCGCATTTACACATAATATAGTACATAGAGTTTCCAGCTATTTTTAAAATATTTTTTTTATTCATAGCTGAAAAAACAAACAAAGCTTTAAGACAAATTTCGTGACTCGGATGGAAAGTAGGAACAACATGTTGAGACTCGCAACACAAAGTAATCATTGCACAATTTTTACCTCTAACAATTATAACAAATAACAACCGAAACTAACTCCAATATTAGATTACAATTTAATTGAACCTTACCTGGCCTGTTGTGATGGTGGTTAGCAGACATTAGACATGGCTGTCCTCTGATTGAATGGTTAGCAGGAAATTGGGTGTGGGGGGGGGGTCTGTAACAATAAGAGGCGCCATAGTGACTCCAAGGTGATCGATGTCCCGTGAACAAACCAAGTCTTGTGATAGAGTCTACAGTGTTTTTGAAGAGCGTAAAGTATATATCAATACAAATAAATACCATAAAATTTCGATTTTTTTATCGACGAAGGGCAACGATAATGAATTACTTAGAAAAATGGCTTTAAGTCTTATGTTACACTCATACTTAAACCATGCTACAGTGGTATTTAAGCAAACTAATACTACGGTGGTCTGTAAGCCAAGTGACGCTACGGTGGTATGTAATCCAAGTGACGCTACGGTGGTATGTAAGCCAAGTGACGCTACGATGGTATGTAAGCCAAGTGATGATACGATGGTATGTAAGCCAAGTGAAGCTTTGTTGGCATTTAAACCATGCTACAGTAGTATTTAAGCCAACAGATGCAGTTGTCCGTAGAAAGTTTAGAGACTTTTTGAAAAAAAATGAAAATGTTAGAAAAATTTGGAAAATATTGACATTTTTTAGAAATTTTTAGAAAATATTAGACTTTATTAAACTTTAGAAAATAAAGAAATTTTTTAGAAATTGATGTCATTAGATGTCCGCGACTCTCCGTAACTGTCCGCAGCTGTCCGTAACTGTCCGCAGCTGTACAAAACTGTCCTTAACTGTCCATAACTGTCCGTAACTGTCCGTAACAGCCCATAAATGACCATAACTATCCTTAACTGTCCGTAACAGTCGTTAACACTCCGTAGCTGTCCGCAGCTGTCCGTAGCCGGCCGTAACTTTCAGTAGCTGAAAGTAAATATCCGTGGCTTTCCGTAGCAGTCCGTAACTGTCCATAGCTGTCCGCAACCGTCCATAACTGTCCTAAACTGTCCGTAAAAGTACGTAACTGTCCGTAACTGTCCGTAACTGTCCATAGCTGTCCGTGACTGTCTGTAGCTGTTTATAACTCTACCCAATAAAATTTTGAGCTGGGTAGTATTGGATAGAGATGGATAGAGTTGCGTAGAGTTGGATAGAGTTTGTAAAATTTTGTAAAGATTTGTAAAGATAATATGTCATCATTTGTAAAGTTTTGTAATCTTCCAACTCTATCCACCTCTATCCAATTCTAGTCAACTCTATCAAACTCTATCCAACTCTATCCAATTCTAACAAACTCTAACCAACTCTACCCAACTCTACTCAACCATATCCAACTCTAACAAAATCGACCCAACTCCATGAAAATCTTTTCAACTCTATTCGTTTCTATCCAACTCTACTTAGCTTTACCAAACTCTAAATAACTCTATCCTACTCTACTTAACTCTATCCAACTCTGCCCAATTCTACCCAACTCTATCCAACTCTATTAAACTCTATCCAACTCGACCCAACCCTATCCAACTCTACCCAATGCTACCCAACTCTACCCAACTCTACTCAACTATATCACACTCTACCAAACTCTACTCAACTCTACTCAACTCTACCAAACCTAAGCAAATCTATCCAACTCTACTTAGTTCTTCCCAACTCTAGCAAACTCTATTAAACTCTATGCAATTCTACCCAACTCTATCCAACTATATCCAATTCTATCCAATTCTACCCAAATCTATCCAACTCTATACAAATTTATCGCACTCTACCTAACTCTACCTAACTCTACCCAACGCTACACAATTCTACAAAACTCTAATCAAAAGTATTCAACTCTATCCAATTCTACCCAACTCTATCCGGCTCTAACCAATTCTACCCAAGTCTATCGAACTCTATACAATTCTATCGCACTCTACCTAACTCTACCCAACTCTACCCAACTCTACCAAACTCTACCCAATTCTACGAAAATCTAATCAACTCTATTCAACTCTATCCAACTCTACTTCGCTCTACCAAAATGTACCAAACACTATACTACTCTACTTAACTCTATCCAACTCTGTTCAATTCTACCCAACTCTATTCAACTCTATCCACCTCTATTCAATTCTAGCCAACTCTATCAAACTCTATCCAACTCTACCCAACTCTACCCAACTCTTGCCCAACTCTACTCAACTATATCCAACTCTAACCAACTCTACCCAACTCTATTAAAATCTTTTCAACTCTATTCATTTATATCCAACTCTACTTAGCTTTACCCAACTCTAACAAACTCTATCCTACTCTACTTAACTCTATCCAACTCTGCCCAATTCTACCCAACTCTATCAAACTCTATCAAACTATATCCAACTCTACCCAACTCTATCCAACTCTACCCAACTCTATCCAACTCTACCCAATGCTACCCTACTCTACCCAACTCTACCCAACTCTATCAAATTCTACCAAACTAAAAAAAACTCTATTCTATTCTACTCTACCAAACCTACGCAAATCTATCCAACTCTACTTAGCTCCACCAAAATCTTGCCAACTCTAGCCATTTCAATCCAACTCTATCCAATTCTACCCAACTCTATCAAACTCTATCCAACTCTATCCAATTATACCCAACTCTATCCAATTCTATACAACTCTATCGCACTCTAACTAACTCTACCCAACTCTACCCAACGCTATCCAATTCTACGAAATTCTAATCAACTCTATTCAACTCTATCAAACTTTACTTAGCTCTACCCAACTCTACCAAACTCTATCCAACTCTTCCCAAAAAGCCAACTTTTTCCATTTCTTTCCAATTCTACCCAACTCTATTCAACTCTATCCAACTCTATCCAATTCTACCCAAGTCTATCCATCTCTATACAACTCTATCGCACTCTACCTAACTATAACCAACTCTACCAAATTCTACAAAAATCTAATCAACTCTATTCAATTCTAACCAACTCTACTTAGCTCTACCGAACTCTACAAATCTATCCATCTCTATACAACTCTATCGCACTCTACCTAACTATAACCAACTCTACCAAATTCTACAAAAATCTAATCAACTCTATTCAATTCTAACCAACTCTACTTAGCTCTACCGAACTCTACAAAACTCCATCCTACTCTACTAAACTCTATCCAACTGTGCCCAATTCTACCCAACTCTATCTAACTCAATACAACTCTCAAACTCTATCCAACCCTATCCAACTCTACAAACTTTTGTAAAGTTATGTAAACTTTTGTAAACTTTTGTAAAGTTTTATGAAAATTTGAAAAGTTTTGTAATCTTATGTAAAGTTTTGAAAAGATTTGTACATTTTTGTAATCTTTTATGAAGTTTTGTAATATTTTGTAAAGTTTCGTAAAATTTTTAACCAACTCCACCCAACTCTATTCAACTCTACAAAACCTACACAAATCTATCCAACTCTCTTCAACTCTATCCAACTCTACTTAGCCATTTCTATCCAACTCTATCCAACTCTACGAAATGCTACTCAACTCTACCCAACACTAACCAACTCTACTCAACTATATCCAACTCTATCAAACTCTACACAACTCTATCCAACTCTACCCAACTCTATACAACTCTACCCAATGCTACCCAACTCTACCCAACTCTACAAAACTCTACTCAGCTATATCCAACTCTATCAAATCTAAAAAAAATCTACTTAACTCTACCAAACCTACGCAAATCTATCCAACTCTACTTAGCTTCAACCAACTCTTTCCAACATTAGCAAACTCTATCCACCTCTATCAAATTCTACCCAACTCTATCGAACTCTATCCAATTCTATCTATTTCTACCCAACTCTATCCAAATCTATACAACTCAATCCCTCTCTACCTAACTCTACCCATCTCTACCCAACTCTAGGAAAATCCATTCAACTCTATTCAACTCTATCCAGCACTAACTAGCTCTACCCAACTCTACCAAACTTTATCCTACTCTACTAACTCTATCCAACTCTGCCCAATTCTACCAAACTCTATCAAACTCTATCAAACTCTATCAAACTCTACCCAACTCTATTCAACTCTATCAAACTCTACTTAGCTCTTCCAAACTCTACAAAACTCTATCCTACTCTACTAAACTATATCCAACTCCACAAAACTCTAACAAACTCTACTCAACTCTACCAAACCTACCCAAATCTATCCAACTCTATTCAACTCTATCCAATTCTAATTAGCTCCACCCAACTCTTCCCAACTCTAGCCAACTCTATCCAACGTTATCCAATTCTACCCAAATCTATCCAATTCTATACAACTTTATCGCACTCTACCTAACTCTAACTAACTCTACCCAACTCTACCCAACGCTACCCAACTCTACCCAACTCTACCCATATCTACTCAACTATATCCAACTCTACCCAACTCTAGCAATTTCTAATCAACTCTACCAAAACAACACAAATCTATCCAACTCTATATCCAACTCTAATTAGCTCCACCCAACTCTTTCCAACTCTAGCCTACTCTATCCAACTCTATCCCATTCTACCCAAATCTATTCAACTCTATCCAACTCTATCCAATTCTATCCAACTCTATCCAACTCTATACAACTCTATCGCACTCTACCTAACTCTACGTAACTCTACCCAACTCTACCCAACGCTACCCAATTCTACGAAAATCTAATCAACTCTATTCAATTCTATCCAATTCTACTTAGCTCTACCCAACTCTACCAAACTCTATCCTACTCTACTTATCTATATCAAACTCTTCCCAACTCTAGCCAACTCTATCCAATTCTTTCCAATTGTACCCAACGCTATCCAACTCTATCCAACTCTATCCAACTCTATCCAATTCTACCCAAGTCTATCCAACTCTACACAACTCTATCGCTTTCTAACTAACTCTACCCAACTATACCTAATTCTACCCAACTCTACCCAACTCTTTCCAACGCTACCCAATTCTACAAAAATCTACCCAACTCTACTTCGCTCTGCCCAACTCTAACAAACTCTATCCTACTCTACTTAACTCTATCAAAAACGTCCCATTTCTAGCCAACTCTATCCAACTCTTTCCAATTCTACCTAACTCTATCCAACTCTATCCAATTCTACCCAAGTCTATCCAACTCTATAAAACTCTATCGCACTCTACCTAACTCTACCCAACTCTACACAATACTAAGAAAATCTAATCAACTCTATTCAACTCTATCCAACTCTACTTAGCTCTACCAAACTCTACCAAACTCTATTCTACTCTACTTAACTCTATCCAACTCTGCCCAATTCTACCCAACTCTATCCAACTCTATCAAACTCTATCCAACTCTACCCACCTCTATCCAACTCTACCCAACTCTATCCAACTCTATCAAATTCTATCCAATTCTAGCAAATTCTATCAAACTCTATCCAAATCTATCCAATTCTATCCTACTCTACTAACTCTGTGCAACTCTATCCCGCTCTACCTAACTCTACCAAACTCTATCCAACTGCATCAAACTCTATCCAACTCTACCCAACTCTATCCAACTCTACCCAACTCTATCCAACTCAACTCAATGCTACCCAACTATACCCAACTCTACTCAACTATATCAAACTCTACCAAACTCTAGCAAACTCTACTCAACTCTACCAAACCTACGCAAATCTATCCAATTCTACTTAGCTCCACCCAACTCTTTCCAACACTAGCAAACTCTATCCACCTCCATCAAATTCTACCCAAATCTATCCAACTCTATCCAACTCTATCTAATTCTACCCAACTCTATCCAACTCTATACAACTCAATCCCACTCTACCTAACTCTACCCATCTCTACCCAACTCTACGAAAATCTATTCAACTCTATTCAACTCTATCCAGCTCTACCTAGCTCTACTCAACTCTACCAAATGCTACCCAACTCTAACCAACTCTACCCAACTATACCCAACTCTACTAAACTATATCCAACTCTACCAAACTCTATCAAACTCTACTCAATTCTACCAAACCTACCCAAATCTATCGAACTCTCTATCCAACTCTAATTAGCTCCACCCAACTCTTCCCAACTCTATCCAAATCTATCCAACTCTATCCAATTCTACCCAACTCTATCCAACTCTATCCAACTCTATCCAATTCTACCCAATTCTATTCCATTCTATACAACTCTATCGCACTGTACCTAACTCTAGCCAACTCTACCCAACGCTACCCAATTCTACGAAAATTTAATCAACTCTATTCAACTCTACTTATCTCTACCAAACTCTACCAAATTCTATTCTAATCTAGTTAACTCTATCCAACTCTGCCCAACTCTAACCAATTCTAGTTTTTGTAAAAAAATTTAAAGTTTTTAAAAGTTGTAGCTCTACCCAACTCTACCCAAGTTGGGTAGAGATGGGTAGAATTGGGTAGAGTGGGATAGAATTGTATAGAGTTGTATGGAGTTGGGTATCATTAGATAGAGTTGGATAGAGTTGGGTAGAGATGGGTAGAGTTGGAGTAGAGTTAGAGTTTGATAGATTTGGGTAGAAATGGATAGAGTTGGGTAGAGTTAGACAGAATTAAGTAGAGTTGGATAGAGTTGGATTTAAGTGGGTAGAGCTTGGTAGAGTTGGGTAGAATTAATAAGAGGTGGGTAGAGTTGGGTTGGGTTGGGTAGAGCTTAGATAAGTTGGGTATAGTTGGGGAAAGTTGAGTAGAGTCGGATAGATTTGGGTAGAGTTGGATAGCTTGGATAGAGTTAAATAGAGTTAAGTAGAGTTAGGTAGAGTTGGGAAGAGTTGGGTAGATTTGGGTAGTGTTGGATAGATTTGGGTAGAGAAAAGTAGAGTTTCATAAAGTTGGGTAGATTTGGGTAGAGTTAGATAGAGTTAAGTTGAGTAAAGTTTTGTAGAATTGGGTAAAGTTGGATTGAATTGGATAGAGATGGTTAGAGTTGAGTAGAATTTGGTTGAGTTGGGTAGAGTTGGGAAGAGTTGGGTAGAATTGGGTAGATTTGTTTAGAGTTGGGTAGAGTTGGGTAGTGTTGGGTAGAATTGGGTAAGGTTGTGTAGAGTTTAGTAGAGTTTGGAAGAGTTTTGTAGAGCTTTGGTAGAGTTTGGTAGATTTGGATAGAGTTCGTTAGAGATGGCTAAAGTTGGCTAGAGTTGGGTAGAGTTGGGTAGTGTTAAGTAGAGTTTGGTAGACTTGGGTAGAATTGGTTAGATTTAAGTAGTATTTTATAGAGTTGGGTAGAGCTTAGTAGAGTTGGGTAGACTTGAGTAGAATTGGGTAGAGTTAAGTAGTATTTGATAGAGTTGGGTAGAGCTAAGTTGAGTTGGGAATAGTTTGGTAGAGTTAAGTAGTTTTTGGTAGAGTTGAGTAGAGTTGGATAGAGTTGGACAGATTTAATTAGAATTGATTAGAGTTGGGTAGAGTTTGGTAGATTGAAATGTTACGTCCTTCTTTATACTTGAAATGCTACGACGTTAATTTGTTACTTCCTCTCACTTAGAACGCAAAAGGTCCATTGTAACAATATATAATATTTATTCCATACTTCATAAAACAGGATACTTCTATTTAATGACAATATTTATAGAGTGTGGAACATTCATCAGTCCAACTACCACTCTCTCCTATCCCTACTAACAACCAACTAACTCTTCACTGGTTCGGACTAACTCTGACTGTCTCTCACTAACTCTGACTAACTCTGACTCTGACTCTCACTAACTCTGACTCTGACTCTCACTAACTCTGACTAACTCTAGCTAACACACATCCCTTTTATAATACCACACAAACAACTCAGCCTACGCAAACGTGCCACATCACAGACTAACTTTCACGCTCTGACCTCTCGACCAACAACTCACAAAACACTCTCACGATTCACGACTCCCCCTACCCAACAACTCACAAAACACTCTCACGATTAACGACTCCCCCTACCCAACACTCACAACAAACCAGTTCACAACTTTCCTCGGCAAAACATCCTAAAGTAAAATTACATCAACATCAAAATAAACAATAACCATTCCATGTGTTTTAAAAATAAAACATTGCACACCAACAATTTTTGACCAAAAATAATGGAAAAACTAACTTTCACGAAAAAAAATTGGCAACATCGAGAATCCTATGGACCACCATTAATTGTCCAGCCAGTTAGTACACTCAGAGGGCGGTATATCCCGCTTGTCTGTCGCTTTCAAATTCTCCCCCAGCTCACAACATTGTCCACAAACACTACTTTTCTCCCCTGGCTTAACAAGTCAGCCCCTGCAAGCAATTTGAATAATATTTTAAAAGGCAAATAGTTACACAAAAATTCAATATACATTGTCCAAAGCAAATGTTCACATAACCCAGTGAAACAAAATTTACAATCCTCACCTCCCAATTCATGGCAACACCTCTCAACAAAATGAAAACCCTCAATACGTTCAAAGCACTCCCGGCTCTCCTGACATAATACAATTTTATAATACACATCAAAAACAAAATCAAAACATCCCCCACCTAAACCCACATGACATAATTTATTATGAAAAACATTATTTCTATCCCCTGGTCTCACATCAGGACAAAAACTCACGTCCTCCACGGACTCAAAGTGACAACGGTCAACAACAAGACTGTCTGAGTCTAAACCAGACCCACTACTACACTGGCTCTCACACCTTGAGCAACCAGTGACACAACTTAACCCAGCGCGTGGACTACGACCCTCTTAGCTCCATCTGAGGTCATTACCAATGACTTGTTCATCTTAGAGTTGGATAGACTTGAATAGAAATGGATAGATTTGCGTAGGTTTTGTAGAGTTGAGTAGAGTTTGCTAGAGTTTGGTAGAGTTGGATATAAATGAGTAGAGTTGGATAGAGTTTGGTAGAGTTGGGTAGCATTGGGTAAAATTGGATAGTGTTGGGTAGAATTGGATAGAGTTGGGTAGAGTTTGATAGAGTTTGATAGAGTTAGATAGAGTTGCGTAGAATTGGGCAGAGTTTAATAGATTTAAGTAGAGTAGGATAGAGTTTGGTAAAATTAAATAGAGCTAGGTAGAGTTGGATAGAGTTGAATAAAGTTTCGTAGAGTTGGTTAGAGATGGGTAGAGTTAGGTTGAGTTGGATATAGTTGAGTAGAGTTGGGTAGAGTTGGTTAGAGTTGGGTAGCATTGGTTAGAGTTGGATAGAGTTGGGTTGAGTTGAATATAGTTGGGTAGAGTTGGATAGAGTTTGATGGATTTAAATAGAGTTGGGTAAAATTGGGTAGAGCTAGGTAGAGTTGGATACAATTGAATAGATTTGAATAGATTTTCGTAGAGTTGGGTAGAGATGGGTAGAGTAAGGTAGAGTGGGATAGAGTTGTATAGAGTTGGATAAGGTTGGGTAGAATTGAATAGAGGCGGACAATCTCGGCTAGTGTTGGGAAGAGTTGGGTGGAGCTAAGTAGAGTTGGATAGAGTTGAATAGAATTGGATAGATTTGCGTACGTTTGGTAGAGTTGAGTAGAGTGTTGCAAGTGTTGGGTAGAGTTGGATATAGTTGAGTAGAGTTGGGTAGAGTTGGGTAGAGTTGGGTAGAATTGGGTAGATTTGGGTAGAGTTGGGTAGCATTGGGTAGAGTTGGATAGAGTTGGGTAGAATTGGATAGACCTGGTTAGAATTAGATAGAGTTGGATAGAGTTTGATAGCGTAAGGTAGAATTGAATAGAGGTGGATAGAAATGAATAGAGTTGAAAAGATTTTGATAGAGTTTGGTAGAGTTGTGTAGAATTGGGTAGAATTGGGCAGAGTTGGATAGAGTTGGGTAGAACTAGGTAGAGTTTGATAGAGTTGAATAGAGTTGAATAGATTTTCGTAGAGATAGGTAGAGTTAGATAGAGTTGAGTAGAGTTGGTTAGAGTTTGGTAGAGTTTGGTAGAGCTAAGTAGACTTGAATAGTTCTACCCAATGCTACCCAACTCTACCCAATGCTACCCAATCTTTGTAATCTTTTGTAAAGTTGTTTAAAGTTATGTAAAGTTTTGTAATGGTGGGTAGCGTTGGGTAGATTTGGGTAGAGTTGGGTAGAATTAGGTAGAGTGCTAAGTAGATTTGGATAGATTTTCGTACAATTGGGTAGCGTTGGGTAGATTTGGGTAGAGTTGGGTAGACTTAGGTAGAGTGCGATAGAGTTGTATAGAGTTGAAACTCTAAAACCCGAGTTGGGTAGAGTTGGGTAGCATTGGGTAGAGTTGGATAGAGTTGGGTAGAGTTGGATGGAATTCAGTAGAGTAGGATAGAGTTTGATAGAGTTGGATAGAAATAGGTAGAATTGGGCAGAGTTGGATAGAGTTAAGTAGAGTAAGATAGAGTTTGTTAGAGTTGTTAGAGTTGAATGGAAAGAGTTGAGTTTGGTATAGATGGGTAGAGTTAGGTAGAGTGGGATAGAAGTGGGTAGAATTAGATAGAGTTTGATAGAGGTGGATAGAGTTGGTTAGTGTTTCGAAGAGTTGGGTGGAGCTAAGTAGAGTTGGATAGATTTGCGTAGGTTTGGTAGACTCGAGTAGAGTTTGTTAGAGTTTGTTAGAGTTTGATATAGTTGAGAAGAGTTGGATAGACTTGGGTAGTATTGGAAATAGTTGGATAGAGTTGGGTAGATTTTCGTAGAGTTGGGTTGATTTGGGTAGAATTAGATAGAGTTGGATAGAGTTGGATAGATTTGGGTAGAATTGGATAGAGTTTGGTAGAGTTGGCTAGTTTTGGAAAGAGTTGGTTGCAGCTAAGTAGAGTTGGATAGACAGACTTGAATAGAAATTGATAGATTTGCGTAGGTTTGGTAGAGTTAAGTAGAGTTTGCTAGAGTTTGGTAGAGTTGGATATGGTTGAGTAGAGTTGGGTAGAATTTTGTAGAGTTGGGTAGCATTGGGTAAAGTTGGATAGAGTTGGGTAGAATTGCATAAAGTTGGGTAGAGTTTGATAGAGTTTGATAGAGTTAGATAGAGTTGGGTAGAATTGGGTAGAGTTTAATAGAGTTAAGTAGAGTAGGATAGAGTTTTGTAAATTTGGGTAGAGCTAGGTAGAAATGGATAGAGTTGAATAGATTTGAATAGAGTTTCGTAGAGTTGGGTACAGATGGGTCGAGTTAGGTAGAGTTGGATATAGTTGAGTAGAGTTGGGTAGAGTTGGTTAGAGTTGGGTAGCATTGGGTAGATTTGGATAGAGTTGGGTGGAGTTGGATAGACATGGGTAGAGTTGCATAGAGTTTGATAGAGTTAAATAGACTTTGGTAGATTTGGGTAGAGCTAGATAGAGTTGGATAGATTTTCGTAGAGTTGGGTAGAGATGGGTAGAGTAAGGTAGAGTGGGATAGAGTTGTATAGAGTTGGATAGAGTTGGGTAGAATTGAATAGAGGTGGACAGAATTTGCTAGTGTTGGGAAAAGTTGGGTGGAGTTAAGTAGAGTTGGATAGAGTTGAATAGAATTGGATAGATTTGCGTAGGTTTGGTAGAGTTGAATAGAGTTTGCGAGAGTTTGGTAGAGTTGGATATAGTTAGGTAGTTTTAGATAGAGTAGGGTAGAATTGGGTAGAGTTTAATCGAGTTAAGTAAAGGAGGATAGAGTTGGTAGAATTGGGTAGAGCTAGGTAGAGTTGGATAAAGTTGAAAAGAGTTGAATAGAATTTCATAGATTTGTGTAGAGAAATGTAGCGTTAGGTAGAGTTGGATATAGTTGAGTAGAGTTGGGTAGAGTTGGTTAGAGTTGGGAAGCTTTGGGTAGAGTTGGATAGAGTTGGGTAGAGGTAGATAGAGTGGGGTAGAGTTGGAAAAAGTTTGATAGAGTTAGATAGAGTTGGGTAGAATTGGGCAGAGTTGGATAGAGTTATGTAGAGTAGGATAGAGTTACGTAGAGTTGGGTAAAGATAGGTAGAGTTTGATAGAGTTGAATAGAGTTGCCTAGATTTTCGTAGAGTTGGGTAGAGATTTGTAGAGATAGGTGGAGTTGGATAGAGTTGTATAGAAATGGATAGAGTTTGGTAGAATTAGCTTGAGTTGCATAGAGTTGGATAGCGTTGGGTAGAATTGAATAGAGGTGGATAGAATTGGCTAGTGTTGGGGAGAGTTGGCTGGAGCTAAGTAGAGTTTGATAGAGTTGATTAGAGTTGGATAGATTTGCGTAGGTTTGATAGAGTTGGGTAGAGTTGGGTAGCATTTGGTAGAGTTGGATAGAGTTGGGTAGAGTTGGATAGAATTCTGTAGCGAAGGATAGACTTTGATAGAGTTTTATAGAGTTAGGTAAAATTGGGCAGAGTTGGATAGAGTTAAGTAGAGTAAGATATACTTTTTTAGAGTTGGGTAGAGCTAAGTAGAGTTGAATGGAAATGAATAGAGTTGAAAAGCTTTTGATAGAGTTGAGTAGAGTTTGGTAGAGTTAGGTAGAGTGGGATAGAGTTTTGAAGAGTAGGATAGAGTTGTGTAGAATTGGATAGAATTGAATAGAGTTAATTAGATTTTCGTAGAATTGGGTAGCGTTGGGTAGAGTTTGGTAGAGTTGAGATAGAGTTGTATAGAATTGGATAGAGTTGGATAGAATTCGGTAGAATTAGATAGAATTGGATAGTGGTGGATAGAGTTAGTAAAGGTGGATAGTAGAGGTGGATAGAGTAGGATAGAGTTTGGTAGAGTTGGGCTGATCTAGGTAGAGTTGGATAGAGTTTAATAGAATTGAATAGATTTCCTGAGAGTTAGGTAGAGTTAGATAGAGTTGAGTAGAGTTGGGTAGAGTTGGTTAGAGTTGGGTAGCATTGGGTAGAACTATTCAACTCTAATTAGCTCTACCAAACTCTATTAATCTCTATTCTACTCTACTTAACTCTATCCGACTCTGCCCAATTCTACCCAACTCTATCCTACTCTATCAAACTCTCAACAACCCTACCCAACTCTACAAAGATTTGTAAATTTAAGTAAAATTTTGTAAATTTTTGTAAAGATTTGTAAAGTTTGTAAAGTTTTGAAAAGTTGTAACTCTAACAACTCTATCCAACTCTATCAACCTCTTTCCAATTCTAGCAAACTCTATTAAACTCTATCCAGCTCTATCCGATTCTATCCAACTCTATCCTACTCTATGCAACTCTATCCCGCTCTACCTAACTCTACCCAACTTTATCCAACTCTATCAAACTCTATCCAACTCTATCTAATTCTACCCAACCCTATCCAACTCTATACATATCTATCCCACTCTACCTAACTCAATCCCACTCTACCTAACTCTACCCATATCTACCCAACTCTAAGAAAATCTATTCAACTCTATTCAACTCTATCCAGCTCTACCTAGCTCTACCCAACTCTACAAAACTCTGTCCTACTCTACTAACTCTATCTAACTCTGAAAATTCTACCCAACTCTACAAAACTCTGTCCTACTCTACTAACTCTATCCAACTCTAACCAACTCTATCCAACTCTACCAAATGTTACCCAACTCTACGCAACTCTACCCAACTCTACTAAACTATATCCAACTCCACCAAACTCTAACAAACTCTACTCAACTCTACAAAACCTACCCAAATCTATCCAACTCTATCCAATTCTACTTAGCTCCACCCAACTCTTCCCAACTCTAGCCAACTCTATCCAACTCTATCCAATTCTACCCAATTCTATCCAATTGTATACAACTTTATCGCACTCTACCTTACTCTAACTAACTCTACCCAACGCTACCCACCGCTACCCAATTCTATGAAAATCTAATCAACTCTATCCAACTCTAACCAACTCTACCCAACGCTACCAAACTCTACCCAACTCTACCCATATCTACTCAACTATATCCAACTCTATCCAACTCTAACCAACTCTATCCAACTCTACCAAATGTTACCCAACTCTACGCAACTCTACCCAACTCTACTAAACTATATCAAACTCCACCAAACTCTAACAAACTCTACTCAACTCTACAAAACCTACCCAAATCTATCCAACTCTATCCAATTCTACTTAGCTCCACCCAACTCTTCCCAACTCTAGCCAACTCTATCCAACTCTATCCAATTCTACCCAATTCTAACCAATTGTATACAACTTTATCGCACTCTACCTTACACTAACTAACGCTACCCACCGCTACCCAATTCTATGAAAATCTAACCAACTCTATCCAACTCTAACCAACTCTACCCAACGCTACCAAACTCTACCCAACTCTAACCATATCTACTCAACTATATCAAACTCTATCCAACTCTAGGAAACTCTAATCAACTCTACCAAACCTACACAAATCTATCCAACTCTATATCCAACTCTAATTAGCTCCACCCAACTCTTTCCAATTCTAGCTAACTCTATCCAACTCTATCATCATTCTACTCAAATCTATTCAACTCTATCCAACTCTATCCAATTCTACCCAACTCTATCCAACTCTATACAACTCTATCGCACTCTACCTAACTCTACGTACCTCTACCAATCTCTACCTAACGCTACCCAATTTTACGAAAATCTAATCAACTCTATTCAACTCTATCCAACTCTACTTAGCTCTATCCAACTTTTTCAAATTGTACCCAACTCTATCCAACTTTATCCAATTCTACCCAAGTCTATCCAACTCTACCCAATTCTACGAGAATCTAATCAACTCTATTCAACTCTATCCAACTTAGCTCTACCAAACTCTACCAAACTCTATTTTACTCTACTAAACTCTATCCAACTGTGCCTAATTCTACCAAACTCTATCCAACACTATACAACTCTATCACACTCTACCTAACTCTACCCGATTCTACCCAACTCTACCCAACGCTACCCAATTCTACGAAAATCTAATCAACTCTATTCAATTCTAACCAACTCTACTTAGCTCTACCCAACTCTACAAAACTCTATCCTACTCTACTAAACTCTATCCAACTGAGCCCAATTCTACCCAACTCTAGATATCTATACAACTCTTTCCCACTCTATCTAACTCTGCCCAACTCTACCCAAATCTACCCAACTCTACCCAATTCTACGAAAATCTAATCAACTCTATTCCACTCAATCCAACTCTACTTAGCTCTACCAAACTCTACAAACATATATTCTACTCTACTTATTTCTATCCAATACTGCCCAATTCTACGCAATTCTATCCAACTCTATCCAACTCTACCAAATGCTACCCAACTCTACCCAACTCTACTAAACTATATCCAACTCTACCAAACTCTAACACACTCTGCTCAACTCTACCAAACCTACCCAAATCTATCCAACTCTATTAAACTCTATCCAATTCTAATTAGCTCCACCAAACTCTTTCCAACTCTAGCCAACTCTATCCAACTCTATCCAAATCTACCCAATTCTATACAACTCTTTCGCACTCTACCTAACTCTACCCAAATCTACCCAACGCTACCTAATTCTACGAAAATCTAATCAACTCTATCCAACTCTAACCAACCCTACCCAACGCTACCCAACTCTACCCAACTCTACCCATATCTACTCAACTATATCCAACTCTACCCAACTCTAGCAAACTATAATCAACTCTACTAAACCTACCCAAATCTATCCAACTTTATTCAACTCTATCCAACTCTAATTAGCTCCACCCAAATCTTCCCAACTCTAGCTAACTCTATCCAACTCTAACCCATTCTACCCAACTCTATTCAACTCTATCAAACTCTATCCAATTCTACCGAACTCTATCTAACTCTATACAACTCTATAGCACTCTAGCTAACTCTACGTAACTCTACCCAACTCTACCCAACGCTACCCAATTCTACGAAAAACTAATCAATTCTATTCAACTCTATCCAACTCTACTTAGCTCTACCCAACTCTACCAAACTCTATCCTACTCTACTTAACTATATCCAACTCTTCCCAACTCTAGCAAACTCTATCAACTCTTTCCAATTGTACCAAACTCAATCCAACTCTATTTAAGTCTATCCAACTCTATCCAATTCTACCCAAATCTATCCAACTCTATACAACTCTATCACTTTCTAACTAACTCTACTTAACTATACCTAACTCTACCCAACTCTTCCCAACTCTAGCAAACTCTATCCAATTATATCCAATTCTATCCAACTCTATCCAACTCTATCCAACTCTATCCAACTCTACCCAACTCTACCCAACTCTACCCAACTCTACCAAATTATATGAAAATCTAATCAACTCTATTCATTTCTATCCAACTCTACTTAGCTCTACCAAACTCTACCAAACTCTATTCTACTCTACTTCACTCTATTAAACTTTGCCCAATTCTACCCAACTCTATCCAACTTTATACAACTCTATCGCACTCTAACTCTATCCGACTCTACCCCACTCTACCCAACGCTACCTAACGCTACCCAATTCTACGAAAATCTATCCAACTCTATATCCAACTCTAATTAGATCCATCAAACTCTTTCCAACTCTAGCCAACTCTATCCAACTCTATCATCATTCTACCCAAATCTATTCAACGCTATCAAACTGTATCCAATTCTACCCAACTCTATACAACTCTATCGCACTCTACCTAACTCTACGTAACTCTACCAAACTCTACCCAACACTACCCAATTCTACGAAAATCTAATCTACTCTGTTCAACTCTATCCAACTCTACTTAGCTCTACCCAACTCTACCAAACTCTATCCTACTCTACTTAACTATATCCAACTCTTCCCAACTCTAGCCAACTCTATCAAAATCTTTCAAATTAAACCCAACTCTATCCAACTCTATCCAATTCTACCCAAGTCTATCCAACTCTGTACAACTCTATCGCACTGTACCTAACTCTACGTAACTCTACCAAACTCTACCCAACGCTACCCATATCTACGAAAATCTAATCAACCTACTCTACAAACTCTATCCAACTCTGACCAATTCTACCAAACTCTATCAAACTTTATCAAACTCTACCCAACTAGAGTTGGATAGAGTTGGGTAGAGTTGGATAGAGTTTGATAGAGTTGGATAGAGTTGGATAGAGTTGGGTAGAATTTTGCAGATTTGGATAAAGTTAGTAGAGTAGGATAGAGTTTGGTAGAGTTGGGTAGAGCTAGGTAGAGTTGGATAGAGTTTGATGAAGTTGAATACATTTTTGTAGTGTTGGGTAGAGATGGGTAGAGTTAGTTAGAGTGGGATAGAGTTGTATAGAGTTGGATAGAGTTGGAAAAAATTTGATAGAGTTGGATAGAGTTGGCTAGTGTTGGAAAGATTTGGTTAGAGCTAAGTAGAGTTGTGTAGAGTTGAATAGCGTTTTATAGATTTGCGTTGGTTTTTTAGAGTTGAGTAGATGTTGCTAGAGTTTGGTAGAGTTGGATATAGTTGAGTAGAGGTGGGTAGAGTTGGGTAGCATTGGGAAGAGTTGGATAGAGTTGGGTAGAGTTTGATAGAGTTGGGTAGAGTTGGATAGAGTTTGATAGAGTTGTATATAGTTGGGTAGAGTTAGGTAGAGCGGGATAGAGTTGCATAGAGTAGGATAGATGTGGATAGAATTGAATAGAGTTGGATAGAGTTTGATAGAGTTGGCTAGAATTGGATAGAGAATGATAGAGTTGGATAGAGTTGAATAGAGTTGAATAGAGTTGATTAGATTTTCGTAGAATTGTGTAAAGTTGGGTAGAGTTGGGTAAAGTTGGGTAGAGTTGAGTAGAGTTAGATAGAGTGCGATAGAGTTGTATAGAGTTGGATAAACTTGGGTAGAATTGGTAAGAGTTGGATAGAGTTGGGTAGAATTGGAAAGAGTTGGATAGAGTTGGCTAGAGATGGGAAGAGTTGGATAGAGTTAAGTAGAGTAGGATAGAGTTTGGTAGAGTTGGGTAGAGCTAAGTAGATTTGGATAGATTTTTGTAGAATTGGGTAGCGTTGGGTAGAGTTGGGTAGAGTTGGGTAGAGTTAGGTAGAGTCGATAGAGTTGTATAGAGTTGAATAGAGTTGGGTAGAATTGTATAGAGTTGGATAGAGTTGGCTAGAGTTGGAAAGAGTTGGGTGAAGCTAATTAGAGTTGGATAGAATTGAATAGTGTTTGATAGAATTGCGTAGGTTTGGTAGAGTTGAGTAGAGTTTGCTAGAGTTGGGAAGAGTTGGATATAGTTGAGTAGATATGGGTAGAGTTGGGTATCGTTGGGTAGAGTTGGATAGAGTTGGATAGAGTTTGATAGAGTTGAATAGATATTTGTAGAGTTTGGTAGAGCTAGGTAGATTTGGATAGAGTTGAATAGAGTTAAACAGATTTTCGTTGAGTTGGGTAGCGATGGGTAGAGTTAGATGGAGTGGGATAGAGTTGTATAGAGTTGGGTAGAATTAGACAAAGTTGGATAGAGTTGGATAGAGTTGGATAGAATTGGATAGAGGTGGATAGATTTGGCTTTTGTTGGGAAGAGTTGGCTGGAGCTAAGTAGAGTTGGATAGAGTTGAATAGAGTTCGATAGATTTGCATAGGTTTGATTAATTGTGTAGAGTTCGAAAGTGTTGGGTAGAGTTTGATATAGTTGAGTAGAGTTGTGTAGAGTTGGGTAGAGTTGGATAGAGTTTGATATAGTTGAGTAGAATTGGAAAGAGTTGGATAGAGTTGGATAGCGTTGGGTTGAGTTGGATAGAGTGGGATACATTTGGATAGAGTTGGTGAGAGTTACAACTTTCGAAACTATACAAAACTTTTTAAAAATTTACAAAACTTTACAAAATATTACAAAATCTTATAAAAGATTACATAACTGTACAAAACTTTGTAGAGTTGGGTAGGGTTGGATAGAGTTTGATAGAGTTGTATATAGTTGGGTAGCATTGGGCAGTGTTGGATAGAGTTAAGTAGAGTAGAATAGAGTTTGGTAGAGTTTTGTAGAGCTACGTAGAGTTGGATAGATTTTTGTAGAATTGGGTAGCGTTGGGTAGAGTTGGGTAGAGTTAGGTAGAGTCGATAGAGTTGTATAGAGTTGAATAGAGTTGGGTAGAATTGTATAGAGTTGGATAGAGTTGGCTAGAGTTGGAAAGAGTTGGGTGAAGCTAATTAGAGTTGGATAGAATTGAATAGTGTTTGATAGAATTGCGTAGGTTTGGTAGAGTTGAGTAGAGTTTGCTAGAGTTGGGAAGAGTTGGATATAGTTGAGTAGATATGGGTAGAGTTGGGTATCGTTGGGTAGAGTTGGATAGAGTTGGATAGAGTTTGATAGAGTTGAATAGATATTTGTAGAGTTTGGTAGAGCTAGGTAGATTTGGATAGAGTTGAATAGAGTTAAACAGATTTTCGTTGAGTTGGGTAGCGATGGGTAGAGTTAGATGGAGTGGGATAGAGTTGTATAGAGTTGGGTAGAATTAGACAAAGTTGGATAGAGTTGGATAGAGTTGGATAGAATTGGATAGAGGTGGATAGATTTGGCTTTTGTTGGGAAGAGTTGGCTGGAGCTAAGTAGAGTTGGATAGAGTTGAATAGAGTTCGATAGATTTGCATAGGTTTGATTAATTGTGTAGAGTTCGAAAGTGTTGGGTAGAGTTTGATATAGTTGAGTAGAGTTGTGTAGAGTTGGGTAGAGTTGGATAGAGTTTGATATAGTTGAGTAGAATTGGAAAGAGTTGGATAGAGTTGGATAGCGTTGGGTTGAGTTGGATAGAGTGGGATACATTTGGATAGAGTTGGTGAGAGTTACAACTTTCGAAACTATACAAAACTTTTTAAAAATTTACAAAACTTTACAAAATATTACAAAATCTTATAAAAGATTACATAACTGTACAAAACTTTGTAGAGTTGGGTAGGGTTGGATAGAGTTTGATAGAGTTGTATATAGTTGGGTAGCATTGGGCAGTGTTGGATAGAGTTAAGTAGAGTAGAATAGAGTTTGGTAGAGTTTTGTAGAGCTACGTAGAGTTGGATAGAGTTGAATAGAGATGATTAGATTTTTGTCGAATTTGGTAGAGTTGGGTAGATTTGGGTGTAGTTAGGTAGAGTGCGATAGAGTTGTATAGAGATGGATAGATTTTGGTAGAATTGGATAGAGTTGGATAAAGTTGGATAGAGTTGGGTAGAATTGGAAAGAAATGGATAGAGTTGCTATTTGGGGAGAGTTGGATAGAGTTTGGTAGAGTTGGGTAGAGCTAAGTAAAGTTGGATAGAGTTGAATAGAGTTGTTTAGAATTTCGTAGAATTGGATAGCGTTGGGTATAGTTGGGTAGAGTTAGGTAGAGAGCGATAGAGTTGTATAGAGTTGGATAGATTTGGGTAGAATTGGATAGAGTTGGATAGAGTTGGGTAGAATTGGATAGAGTTGGGTCGAGTTGGATAGAGTTTGATAGAGTTGGATAGAGTTGGGTAGAATTGGGCAGAGTTGGATAGAGTTAAGTAGTGTAGGATAGAGTTTGTTAGAGTTGGGTAAAGCTAAGCAGAGTTGGATAGAAATGAATAGAGTTGAAAAGATTTTCATAGAGTTGGGTAGAGTTGGTTAGAGTTGGATATAGTTGAGTAGGGTTGGGTAGAGTTGGTTAGAGTTGGGTAGAATTGGATAGAGTTGGATAGAGTTTGATAGAGTTGGCTAGAATTGGATAGAGGTAGATAGAGTTGGAAGATTACAAAACTTTACAAAAGATGACATATTATCTTTACAAAGCTTTACTAAAATTTACAAAAATATAAAAAAAGTTTACAAAACTTTACAAAACTTTACAAAATTTTACAAAATTTTACAAACTCTATCCAACTCTCCGCAACTCTATCCATCTCTATCCAATACTACGCAGCTCAAAATTGTATTGGGTAGAGTTATAAACAGCTACAGACAGTTACGGACAGCTATGGACAGTTACGGACAGTTATGGTCTTTTACGGACAGTTTAGGACAGTTATGGACAGTTATGGACAGTTGCGGAAAGCTATGGACAGTTACGGACTGCTACGGACAGCTACGGACAGCCACGGATATGTACGGACAGTTACGGAGAGTCGCGGACATCTAATGACATCAATTTCTAAAAAATTTCTATATTTTCTAAAGTTTAATAAAGTCTAATATTTTCTAAAAATTTCTAAAAAATGTCAATATTTTCCAAATTTTTCTTACATTTTCATTTTTTTTTTAAAAGTCTCTTAACGTTCTACGGACAGCTGCGGACAGTTACGGACAGCTAAGGACAGTTACGGACAGCTACGGACAGCTGCGGACATTTACGGACACCTGCGGATAGTTACGAAGAGTTAAGGACTGTTACGACAGTTATGAACAGTTTTGAAGAGTTTTGGATAGTTGCGGACAGCTGCGGACAGCTATGGACAGTTACGGACAGTTACTGACAGCTGCTGACATCTGCGGACAGTTACGGACAGTTACGGATAGTTACGGACACCTGCAGACACCTGCGGAGAGCTGCGGACAGTTACGGACAATTACGGACAGTTACGGACAGTTAAAGACAGTTATGGACATTTATGACTTGTTACAGAGAGTTACGGACAGTTATGAACAGTTAAGGACAGTTAAGAACGATTGCGGACAGTTACGGACAGTTGCGGACAGTAACGGAAAGTTACTGGACAAGTACGGACACATACGGACAGTTACGGACAGTAATGGACAGTTACTGGACAATGACGGACAGTAACGGAAAGCTACGGACAGTTACGGTCAGCTACGGACAGTTACGGTCAGCTACGGACAGCTGCGGACATTTACGGACAGCTACGGACAGCTGCGGACAGTAACGAAGAATCGCTGACAGCTAAGGACAGCTA
The DNA here is from genome assembly GCA_964033795.1 of Lymnaea stagnalis. Classification (NCBI taxonomy): domain Eukaryota; kingdom Metazoa; phylum Mollusca; class Gastropoda; family Lymnaeidae; genus Lymnaea; species Lymnaea stagnalis. The sequence goes on from CAXITT010000009.1 coordinate 1,309,273, forward strand.
TTTTTTTAAATTTTCCAATATTTTCTAAAGTTTTCTAATATTTTTTTCACTATTTCATTCATTTACATAGCTTGAAAGCAGTCCCTTCATTTATTTCTGCTTGCAAAGCTATTCTGCGCATGCGCACTAAACATCACGACGCGAAACAACAACAAACCTTGTACATAACGACCGTCTGGATGAAAGACTTGTTTGTACTATAAAATCTCGAAAAAGAAAAAAAAAAAAAAGATCACCATGAGAAAAAAAACCCACTAAATTTCATTTTACATTATTATATTATTGTTATGGTTAATACACATCAGAATTGTTAATGAAATGAAAATAAAAAGTTGCTTTACAGAGTTAGCTGTGTTATTTATCACACATTCAATCTTTCACATGCAGAGCCAATCGTTACAGAAGAAAAGGGTGCTCAAGGACAGAAATATTTCCACTGATTTGAATGTAAATAAGAAGCATCGACTCGTCTTGAAACAAAACCAAATTGCTATTGAAGATGCTGCTTACTGTAAATCAGACACTTCATTAAGTTCTATTTTGTTGTTGTTCTAAATTCAAATAAAATGATTTACGAATTGAACAATATCTTGTTTAATTTTTTTTTTAGAATTCAGATTTATAAAAAAAAAAATCATGCAGACTTATAGCACTCTAAACTTTACCCTATTACAGGGGACTTTCCAGCATTTATAATACTGTTCTGTTAAAATATATCAATAAAAACATGAATCATACACAAATATGTAATGTATATGATACAATTTTATTTTAGTTTGTTATGTAAGTGGTTTGTAATCTATAAACAAACTAAATTATTTGCTACTCGGAATAATGTTAAGCCATCAAAATGGATCACAGCAATTTGAAACAAAATAAGAAATTTAAAATGGTAAATAAATACATTTTAATTAACCTACATTGAAATTTTCATCATAATCTAACTTATATTTTGAATATACACCTAAATTAAAATTTATTTTTTTGAAAATTTGAGCCATCATTGTGTAGCAGAAAAAGTCTATTATCTCAAAACGCCAAAAATGGACATACATCATTTTGAAAATCGACTCTTCATATCAGTTATTAAATTTTACGATACCAAACTCTTTCTGCAACCCACTACTTGTACAACCTATGCCACGAAGAAGAGAGACCTCCCTCACAAATTAAAAAAAAAAATTCAATTTTTAGCCTCCGTGTTGACTTTCTAAGTAACTCGTCCACACTACCAACAAATTGCATTTCGCACATACGCAGGCCCATATGAACCTTCCTTCCCTACCTCTTAGAACCGTATGTTTTATCCAGTCGGATGTATTTCGTCCCTAGTCACTTTGTCTCGTGTCTGGGCATTTGGTATTTATTTACATCATATCAAGTATGACTGTTATACCTATAACTTTGTCTGTCCCTGTTATCTCTGGGTCTTGTCTGTGTGGTTCCCCTATCATAACATTGACGGCAGTTGGCCTTTAGGTGTCCAACCTGTCCGCATATGAAACAAGGGCCAATTACTCCACCCTCCGCAGATCGCCTTCTCAGTTTTCCTCAGTGACCTCCCCATTTTTCGGCACCACCCGCTACCAAAGGAAACGTGTTAACTTTTCTTATTAACCTTACTTGTGCAGACGATTTAATGTTATCAATTTGTGACATGTCCTAACTTTTTTTTTTTTTTTTGCATTAAGTACCAAGACACTTTTAATGGGTTTTTTTCTGTATTAGAGCTGGCCACCGAGTTAACTAAACTTCTAACTGAATGGAAGGCTCTAAAATTGTCATTTTTAGGTGTCAAGCTATCCATTTATCCCTATACTTTTCCCCATGGTACCCCGCATATGTTAGTAGCAGTAATTTAACGGTCTCGTATTCCGTATTTCTTTCTCACATCCTCGGTCATAAGGAAATATTGTAACTCCCCTGGTAACCTGACCTGTAGTTCGGTGATCCACTCATCTTTCGGAACATTATTTTGAGTGGCTATTTTTTATTCAAAATTTACGAAGTACTCGTCCAGTTCGTGAGTGTTGTCACACTTTGGTAGACTTTTGAGTAAATTATAATTTTTGTTCTGTTTCTTTATTCATTTCAGCAAGTCTAATTTTTTTTGTTTTTCAAGTTATGTAGTTCGTATTGTCTCTGACTCTGTTTATCTCTAGCAATACGTTTTTCATCTCTCTCTGGCTATCTATATGTTCTTCCTCTCTCTGGCTATCTATATGTTCTTCCTCTCTCTGTCTAGCTCTAAGTTCTTCCTCTCTTTTTCTGTCTATACATTCTTCCTCTCTCTGTCGATCTATACGTTCTTCCTCTCTAGCTCTAAGTTCTTCTTCTCTCTCTTCCCGTACGTGTTCTTCAAACTTCACACTTATATAAAACTTTGGATTCTCTCCCGTTTAAGAGAGTAATTCCCCCGATTTCCTAAAGATGCGGTTTTTTTTCCTATTTTTTGCTTTGCTTCTAGTTTCCATTAATTGATATGATTTGCTAGGACCACCCTCGGTATCTAGAAAGACATTCTTTGTACAAACTAAATTTTTGTAAAAGAATAAATTAATCAAATATACACAAAAATTATAAACAAAAACGCTATCTGTTTCTGTCTGTTTCTGTCTGTTTCTGTATGTTGCTGTCTGTTTCTGTCTGTTGCTGTCTGTTGTTGTCTGTTTCTGTCTGTTGCTGTCTGTTTCTGTCTGTTGCTGTATGTTTCTGTCTGTTGCTGTCTGTTGTTGTCTGTTTCTGTCTGTTGCTGTCTGTTGCTGTCTGTTGTTGTATGTTGCTGTCTGTTGCTGTCTGTTGTGGTCTGTTTCTGGCTGTTGCTGTCTGTTATTATCTTTTGCTGTCTATTGCTGTCTGTTGTTGTCTGTTGCTGTCTGTTGCTGTATGTTGTTATCTTTTGCTGTCTGTTGCTTTCTGTTGCTGTCTGTTGCTGTCTGTTGCTTTCTGTTGCTGTCTGTTGCTGTCAGTTGCTGTCTGTTGCGGTCTGTTGCTGTCTTTTGCTGTATGTTGCTGTCTGTTGCTGTCTGTTTCTGTCTTTGACTTTCTGTTGCTGTCTGTGACTGTCTGTTGCCGTCTGTTTTAGTATTTTCTGTCTGTAACTGTATACAGCTGTCTGTTTCTGTCTTTTCTTTTTTGTAGCTGTCTGTTGCTGCCTATTGCTGTCTTTTGCTGTCTGTTGCTGTCTGTTATTGTCTGTTGCTGTATGTGACTGTGACTGTCTGTTTCTTTCTTTTATTGTCTGTGACTGTCTGTCTGTAGCTATCTTTTGTTGTCTGTTGCTGTTTGTGGCTGTCTGTTGTTGTCTATTGCTTTCTTTTGCTTCTGTTGTTGTCTGTTGCTGTCTCCTGCTGTCTTTCACTATCTGTTGATGTCTGTTGTTGTCTCTTGCTGTATGTGACTTTCTTGCAACCAGTAAATTACCCTCTTCAATACCAGGTACAGATACATCGCGAATTCCCTTTTCATGAATAGGAGTCAAAATGATCAGTACAATGATCGTGGGCCCTTAAGATGTAGAAGAAGAAGAAGAAGACAACTCTGTTTGCAGTCAACTACCAGTATTTCTTTCAATGGTAGGCACTATGTTATTAAGACTTGCGGTCGCTAGACGACTAGCTGATTCTAAAAAGCCATTGTGTGAAACCAAAGTTATTGTTTTATGGAAAACGAGGATATGAACATCTTTAAATAAATAAAGGGCATTATAATATTCATTGTCCTAATATTTGATTGTAAAAGGGAGACACAAAAAAAAGGGGGGTGGGGGGGTGGGGTCATTCACAAAAAGTTACAGGAAAAAGCTCATAGAAAAAAGTCACACAATTGTTGTACATTTTTTATAATCAGTAAATGGAACAAAATTCACAGTGAGATAAGTGATAAGAAGACAAACTATGAAAATCAGAGCCATTTATACAAATATTTATGCATAGATAAGTATCACATAAACAGAAACGTCTGAAAGAAAAACATTGTAAAAAAAATAATTTGAATTCTATTTACAAGAACAGTCGCACGATCACACTGGTCAAATCTGACGAGAATGGGGAACAAAGATATGTTTATATCTTTCGGGACAACACTCAATAACGACAATGATGCTTTATTTGGTTCGTGTTATCACTTAACTACTACCACAATGCAATTTGCCGTGCTTTCCTCTGATTATAAAAAGTGTTGGACTGCGATAAAGCTTTAAAATATATTAATAAGACACGAACAAATTGTGTCAATAGAACAATATAAGTTACGCTTTAATAATAATTATACATTATACACAATTAAACGTTTCGGCACATGCCTTCATCAGTACAAACAAACAAAACACATTTAAGTAAGTATACATTAAATTTACATATTATCAATATACATAACCTACCTAAAACAGAAAAAATATAGGAGAGGGCGCTGAAACCAGACAAAAACAAAGTAAAGAGAAGTAGAAAGGAAGTGATTTTAAAATAATTGGAAAAACCAAACAGGAAAAAGACATTTTTAGAGGCAGTGCGAATTTCAGTTTCGGCGTAAATTCAGTTTTGGACGATAAAAGAAAGTTAACAATTGCTGTATTTTCGGTTTCAGCCAAAAGTGTTGGAGGCTTCCGGCTGTCGACCAGAATTCTAAAATTAGCCGATAACCAAGAGTTTTCCAAGAAAAGACAATTTAAATGTCGACCGACACGTAAGCATGTTTCAACGAAAACGTATGGGCTAAGGGAACAAAGAGTTCCTTCCAGGGTTATGGTAACAAAGAGTTCCTTCCAGGGTTAGGGGAACAAAGAGTTCCTTCAAGGCTTATGTCTGGAAATGTTAGTGGGCCATACAAGTAAAAAAATACATAAGCTGAGCTTTCGGTCGATACCAAATATATCTAGAGTTGTAATTATATTAAAAAAAGCAAAGGACTCGCAAAGATTTCTTTTGCATGACCACCTCCCCCCTCCCCCTGGTCAAAGTTTTCTCTCATCATACTACCTTTAATTACTTTTTAATTCAAATGGTAGAGCCAAAGTATTCATTAGATTTTTATCGAATGAAATTTACGATAATCTTATTTTCATGTATGCAGAGCGTATGCGCGAACGAGTTTCGAAATATCTGAATATTTAGGTTTCTGCGAAAATCAGAAAATCCCATTCGGTCGGTCTCTAATTCCTTCACTGTGTTAGAAATGTGGGAGGGGGGGGGGAGAGCAGAGGCGGATTCTTTTAAATCAAAATCACACACACACACACTCACAATGTAAAAACATATGTCACCCTAAATCAGAATCAAATCCCAATCCTTCTGGGCGAGAGCTTAATCTCTTCCCTTTCGTTTACTTCTCACTACCATTTCTTGTTATTCAGTCTGCAATATTCGCGTTTACCAGCACCATGCATGACAATGTTAACTTATAATGAAATTAATTCTAGAATTAACTTCTCACTACCATTTCTTGTTATTCAGTCTGCAATATTCGCGTTTACCAGCACAATGCATGACAATGTTAACTTATAATGAAATTAATTCTAGAATTAACTGCGTGATTAAAATATGTATACCCAACACAAATAACACACATAAACATATTAAATCCCATGCGAAAATCTAACCAATATCCCAATGAGCCGTCTCTTACTTCCACTTACTAATACTGAGTCGATAATAAATATTTATATGGACTTGCACATAACATTACGGTAATAAAATGTTTTTCTATGACTTTTTTTCCCTAGCAAAACTTGTTCCCGTGACCTTTAACCCTGAGCATTTTAATTTTTTTTTTTTAACGTATTACGCCAAACAGAAGGAGGCTCGGGCCAAACTTAGACGTGCATGGTTTCTTTCAGCTATATCTCGGGGGGGGGGGGGCCACTGCTCCCCCGGGGAAAGCCAAGTGCCCCATTTTTAACGTGTTCCGCCAAACAGAAGGAGGCTCGGGCCAAACTTAGACGTGCATGGTTTCTTTCAGCTATATCCCGGGGGGGGGGGGCCACTGCTCCCCCGGGGAAAGCCAAGTGCCCCCGGCGCAAAAATATGTCCAACAATAAATCAGCTGGCACTGCTGGCACCCCCCTCCCCAGAAAAATCTGAAGTGCCCCCCGGGGAAAATTTCTGAAATAATCACTGTAGAAGTGGTGGGTGATTGGTTCCTCAGTACTTTAAAATTTTTAAAATACATATCTATTCCGGTCTTTATTTAAAGGGTTGGTTGATAGGACCTCCGCAATATAGAAAAATGAAATATGAAATTAAGATGCTATTTTGAAACCGGAGAAGATACAGCTGTTAAAATGTCTGCTTAGAAGACGGGGGAAAGTACACACGTCAGACAAAAGTTTTTTTGTTTTCATTCAGAAGGTCGCACACATTGATTGGTTCATAAAAACTATATGGCGACCCGTTTGTTATCAATAAACAATTAATGTGACATTTAATGAAGAAATGGCTATGACCGTTTCCGCTCAAGTGGCACGTCAGTATTCTGGACGGCACTAAGGCGACGCACTTGTCAACAGGAGGTTGGCATGACAGTGCCACTCCCAATTCTTCTCCTCCCATGTGAGCAGGGGGTTTACATGACAGTGCCCCTCCCAATTCTTCTCCTCCCATGTGAACATCTAGTCCTGGTAAAAACTAACCCCAAAAAATGTTTTTTATACAGGTGCATCATAGTTATCTTGACTGAAGCATAAATAATATCTATTCATTAGGTACCCTCATAGATTTGGTGTTGGTGTTTGTACAGAATAATGGGGATTGTCTTGTGTAAATTTGACCGGTGCCAGTACACAGACCACCATTTGACCGGCGCCAGTACACAGACCACTGTTTGACCAGTGCAAGTACACAGGCCACCATTTGACCGGTGCTAATACACAGGCCACCATTTGACTGGTGCCAGTACACAGGCCACCATTTGATCGGTGCCAGTACACAGGCCACCATTTGACCGGTGCCAGTAAACAGACCACTGTCAGTACACAGACCACTGTTTGACCAGTGCCAGTACACAGACCACCATTTGACCGGTGCCAGTACACAGGCCACCATTTGACCGGTGCCAGTACACAGACCACTGTTTGACCAGTGCCAGTACACAGACCACCATTTGACTGGTGTCAGTACACAGGCCACCATTTCACCGGTGCCAGTACACAGGCCACCATTTGACCAGTACACAGCCCACCATTTGACCGGTGCCAGTACACAGGCCACCATTTGACCGGTGCCAGTACACAGGCCACCATTTGACCGGTGCCAGTACACAGGCCACCATTTGACCGGTGCCAGTACACAGGCCACAATTTGACCGGTGCCAGTACACAGGCCACCATTTGACCGGTGCCAGTACACAGGCCACCATTTCACCGGTGCAAGTACACAGGCCACCATTTGACCGGTGCCAGTACACAGGCCACAATTTGACAGGTGCCAGTACACAGGCCACAATTTGACAGGTGCCAGTACACAGGCCACCATTTGACCGGTGCCAGTACACAGGCCACCATTTGGAGAAAGCTGGATTAAAAATTGGATAGTTTCTCAGGGAGAAATAAACATGACGGCAGTGTAAGAAGTTGATAGGATTGACAACAATGCAATAGTTTACCGTCAGGAGTAACTTGGAGATTTAAATGGACGATTAGATGGGTTTAAACCTAGATACATTCTACTCGAGGTTTTAAGTAACGCACGGGTTTTTAGAGTAAAATCAGTAAAATTTAAGGGTTAATCAGTGATTTAGAAACACTAGTAGAGATTTGGTGTAAAATTAGTAAAATTTGGGATTTTTAATTGGATTTAGAAAAACTTGTAGGGATTTAAAGTGAAATTAGTAAAATTTTAGGATTTATAGGGGAATAAAAACACTTTCTAAATGTAGTGATTTAGACTAAAAATTGAGATTTAGAGTAATACATTTGGATTTTTAAAAAAGTACCCAGGGATTTAGATTTAAAAAATTCGGATTTCGAGTAATACACCGGGATTTAGTGAAACAATGTTTCATAAAACTATTTTTACTATCATAAATTATATGTATAAATAAAAGAAACCTTTTCACAAGTTAACACACTTTCACTCTCCGTGCTCCTGGGACGCCTGTGCACGATCAGACAAAATGATATAACATTAATAATAACGACACATGAGTGATATGATGCCAATGACAACACATGATTGATATGATGCCAAAGACAACACGTGATTGATATGATGCCAATGACAACACATGATTGATATGATGCCAATGACAACACATGATTGATATGATGCCAATGACAACACATGATTGATATGATGCCAATGACAACACATGATTGATATGATGCCAATGACAACACATGATTGATATGATGCCAATGACAACACATGATTGATATGATGCCAATGACAACACATGATTGATATGATGCCAAAGACAACACGTGATTGATATGATTCCAATGACAACACATGATTGATATGATGCCAAAGACAACACATGATTGATATGATGCCAAAGACAACACATGATTGATATGATGCCAATGACAACACATGATTGATATGATGCCAAAGACAACACATGATTGATATGATGTCAATGACAACACATGATTGATGTGATGCCAATGACAACACATGATTGATGTGATGCCAATGACAACACATGATTGATATGATGCCAAAGACAACACATGATTGATATGATGCCAAAGACAACACATGATTGATATGATGCCAATGACAACACATGATTGATATGATGCCAAAGACAACACATGATTGATATGATGCCAATGACAACACATGATTGATGTGATGCCAATGACAACACATGATTGATGTGATGCCAATGACAACATGTGATTGATATGATGCCCTCGGATAGCAAAGGTGAAGGTGAGATAAACATGTTTAAAAGCAATAACAAATAAAGTGTTATCATTGATATTATTAATTCATTCCCACAGCAACAAAAGCGAACACATGACAACAATTTAATTAACAATTTCTTCCTCCCTTTACCACGTGACTAACAATGGCGCTGATTGTAACTCCACCTTCTCAGCGAACCTATTCATTAAAGTGGTGTCGGTGGTAATTCTTTTTGCGTCCATTCACTGCTCTCTCTCTCTCTCTCTCTCTCTCTCTCTCTCTCTCTCTCTCTCTCGGTCTCTCTCTGTTTTTGTCTCTCTCTCCTTCCCCATTCACTACTCTCTAACCAATTCGCCGCTCTCTCTCCCACTCACTAATCTCTCCCCGTTCACTGCTCTAAATCACCATTGCTCTGCTCACTCTTCCATTCATTACTCTCTCCCTATTCACTGCTCAATATCTCCTCATTCACTGTTCGGTCTCCTCATTCCCTTCTCTCTCTATCTCTCTCTCTCTCTCTATCTCTCCCACTCAATGCTCTCTCTCTCTCTCCCCATTCACTGCTCTCTCTCTCCCAATTCACTGCTCTCTGTACCCCATTAACTGCTCTCTCTCTCCCTGTCACTTCTCTCTCTCTCCATTTACTGCTCTCTTTTTCTCCCTCTTCAGTACTCTCTGCCCATCACTGCTGTCTATCCCCAATCAGTGCTCTCTCTTCCCCAATAACTGCTCTTCCTAAATACTTTTCTCCTCGCCACTTACTACACTCACCCTACACTCACCCTACACTCGCCCTACACCCACCCTACACTCACCCTACACTCACTCAACCTTCACGAGTACATCTTCTTTCCTAATTCTCCTCCTTTTTTACATCCTTACATTATTTCTCTCCCCTCATTTCTAGACGACTACTTCTCTTATTCTCGCCCCTTAGAGTACTTCTTCTCTTCTGTTCTGCCATTATATCTAGAGTGCTACTTCTCTTCTGTTCTGCCAATATTTCTAGAATCCATATTACTTTTCTTCTATTCCCCTCACATCTAGACTGCTACTTCTCATCTACTCTTCCCTCTCTATCTAGACGATTTCTCCTTCTCTTCATTCGATCTATAGTTGCTCTTTCACCCGTCTCTCCACGTGAATTTCATAGTCACGTGGTCAAATCATTAGTTTAACGCTAAATTGTGCAGATATTTATTGAGAATTCAGACAGCACTTTTCTGTGAAGGTGCGCACGAATTTATGAAATCAATTCTGGTGGATATGTTAATATTTAAAAACACTGCGTCTGCACTTCCAATTCTATCACGTGCTCAAGTTAGCGACCGCAGACGAAAGCAGTCGATTGCCGAAAATCAACGCAGGTTAGCCCTTGTCGACGTATTTTGCCACAGCCATGCCTCCGAAGCCCGCGATCACCAGGCACAGTCTCAGCAGACCCCGTTTCTCCAAGAGTTCCTCCCAGAGGATCTCAAAGAAGGTCACGTAGATGAATGTCCCCGTGGCCACCGCTTGCAGGACCCAGCTGACCAAACCCTCGGCCAGCATATTCATATGCCCTGAGGTCAGTATCATGCCGAGACCTGGTGAGTTACAAAACGAGAGTGGGTGACGGCAAATGTATTTTCAATATTAAGTAAATAGAAATGTATGATTTAAAAATGTAACTTGTATGTAAAATTCCTTGTTGAAACCACGAGCAGGAATCACGTGCATTATACAATACGCTCACATTAAATTGCATGCAATATTAATGTGGCTTCCTAAACATAATTGCTGTTAAATTCTTTATCAGGCGGAAACCAGATTTTGAGAGTAGTTAGACCTACTTGGTTTCTTACTCATCATCACATGATGTTATATCTGAAGGAGAGTTTGTTTAGAAAATATCAGTTTTGGGGGGGGGGGGGCGGTACTCACCGACACCTATCGGAGATATCAGCGAGAACACAAAAACCCAGAAGAAGGCTTTCACCGGTCTGGACTTGTAAACCAGGAACAGCTGCATGCCGAGGCACAAGGCCACCAACGACTTGTGGATGCAGATGGCAGCGAACATCTGAGGATGCAAACGTGTCAAACATTTTTAACTGCTAGGTGGCGGTGTAATCCTTTCATCATCAACAAAGTAAAGAAACGAATTACTTTATAACTGTTTCTTGATCGAATGCTTCGAAGACGTGTGTCCTTCTGCTTATAACAACCCTGAATCAAAACCCTAACAATTAATGTCATCAACCTGCTTCATTCCGTCATGTCACTTCATTTTAGACTACATCTGATAACATTGTTTCAAATAGTCGCTCAGGTGAGAGTAAATTAGATGCATCATTTTTTTTTTAAATGCATATTGGTAGTGCTCATATGTTTAATGTTGCTGATCATGTGACACATTTTTCATAACCTTAATTTACAAGTTAGTCTGACCCAAGTTCGTATTGATGTTTGTATGACCCAAGTTTGTACTGGAGTTTGTATGACCCAAGTTTGTATTGAAGTTTGTATGACCCAAGTTTGTATTGGTGTTTGTGTGACCCAAGTTTGTATTGATGTTAGTGTGACCCAAGTTTGTATTGATGTTAGTGTGACCCAAGTTTGTATTGATGTTAGTGTGACCCAATCTTGTATTGATGTTAGTGTGACCCAAGTTTGTACTGATGTTAGTGTGACCCAAGTTTGTATTGATGTTAGTGTGACCCAAGTTTGTATTGATGTTAGTGTGACCCAAGTTTGTATTGATGTTAGTGTGACCCAAGTTTGTATTGATGTTAGTGTGACCCAAGTTTGTATTGATGTTAGTGTGACCCAAGTTTGTATTGATGTTAGTGTGACCCAAGTTTGTATTGATGTTAGTGTGACCCAAGTTTGTATTGATGTTAGTGTGACCCAAGTTTGTATTGATGTTAGTGTGACCCAAGTTTGTATTGATGTTAGTGTGACCCAAGTTTGTATTGATGTTAGTGTGACCCAAGTTTGTATTGATGTTAGTGTGACCCAAGTTTGTATTGATGTTAGTGTGACCCAAGTTTGTATTGATGTTAGTGTGACCCAAGTTTGTATTGATGTTAGTGTGACCCAAGTTTGTATTGATGTTAGTGTGACCCAAGTTTGTATTGATGTTAGTGTGACCCAAGTTTGTATTGATGTTAGTGTGACCCAAGTTTGTATTGATGTTAGTGTGACCCAAGTTTGTATTGATGTTAGTGTGACCCAAGTTTGTATTGATGTTAGTGTGACCCAAGTTTGTATTGATGTTAGTGTGACCCAAGTTTGTATTGATGTTAGTGTGACCCAAGTTTGTATTGATGTTAGTGTGACCCAAGTTTGTATTGATGTTAGTGTGACCCAAGTTTGTATTGATGTTAGTGTGACCCAAGTTTGTATTGATGTTAGTGTGACCCAAGTTTGTATTGATGTTAGTGTGACCCAAGTTTGTATTGATGTTAGTGTGACCCAAGTTTGTATTGATGTTAGTGTGACCCAAGTTTGTATTGATGTTAGTGTGACCCAAGTTTGTATTGATGTTTGTCTGACCCAAGTTTGTATTGATGTTTGTACCTCCCAAATGTTGGACGCTTTGGTCTGCAGACCGACCGCCAGCCCGTCAAACACGGTGTGGAAGGAAAGGGCGGCTAGAAGCAAGAACGCCCTCAGTGGGTTGGCCTCGATGGTCACCGCGACGTTCACAAGTTCAGAATCCTTGGAGTGGCCATGACCTACGCCTGCATGGGATCGAGAAGGGATATTTATTTCTAGTCAGTTTGACTGAATAGAAGATTCAACATCGCCATGAAATAACAAGAAACAATCCATGGACATTTTATGTGGAATGATTTGTATGTCGTGGTTTTCACAAAACTTGACCCTGTAAAAATACACCGTCAGTCATAATGGTTAAAAATTATTAGTTGTAAATAATTTAAAATACTTCTTAAAAAAAAATCTTTTGACGTAGACTGCACGCCGTTATTTTCCTCTTAAATAGGAGGGAAAAAAATAGGAGAATCACAACCTGCTCTGTCATCAACCTGCTCTATGGACAACCTGCTCTTTTTGGTCAAGTCCTATACTAGTGGCTCCCCGTACTAGTGGCACCCCGTTCAAGTGACACCCCTTTCTAGTGGCACCCTGTTCTAGCGGCACCCCGTTCTAGCGGCACCCTTTTCTGGAGGCACCCTGTTCTAGTGGCACCCCGTTCTAGTGGCACCCTGTTCTAGTGGCCCCCCGTTCTAGTGGCAAGCCGTTCTAATAGCGTCCCGTTCAAGTGACACCCCGTTCTAGCGGCACCCCGTTCTAGCGGCACCCCGTTCTAGCGGCACCCCTTTCTGGTGGCACCCTGTTCTAGTGGCACCCCGTTCTAGTGGCACCCCGTTATAGTGACACCCCTTTNTGGCACCCCGTTCTAGTGGCACCCTGTTCTAGTGGCCCCCCGTTCTAGTGGCAAGCCGTTCTACTAGCATCCCGTTCAAGTGACACCCCGTTCTAGCGGCACCCCGTTCTAGCGGCACCCCGTTCTAGCGGCACCCCTTTCTGGTGGCACCCTGTTCTAGTGGCACCCCGTTCTAGTGGCACCCCGTTATAGTGACACCCCTTTCTGGAGGCACCCCGTTCTAGTGGGGTACCGTTCTAGTGGCGTCCCGTTCAAGTGACATCCCTTTCTAGTGGCACGCTGCTCTAGTGGCACCCCGTTCTAGCGGCATCCTGTTCTAGTGGCACCTCTTTCTGGTGGCACCCTGTTCTAGTGGCTCCCCGTTCTAGTGGCACCCCGTTCTAGTGGCTCCCGGTTCTAGTCGCACCCTCTTCTTTTATCTAACCAAGACCCCGTTCTGAAACCAACTTTAGCTAACTCCGTCTAGTGTTTGGCTACTTTCCTTTGTTGACAGGCTGGGGAGGGCTTGTCATCCGATAACTGCATTAAGTTTTTTGAAAACATTGTTGCACTAATCCCATGCGAATATGCAAACGCAAGGCCTGGGGGACCGCATGGAGTTCTCTGACTTTTTCCTCTGGCCCGCAGAGCGAGGGGTGTCCCAAACAATAATAAAGTACAACGCGTAATAGTAAAAGCATAATCCGAGAGTGCGTCGAAAGCCACTGGCCTTCACCTCAAACCTATATTTAATTTTAAAATACGGGTCTCAAGTAAATGTCTTTTTTTTACAAGAGACAATAGTGGCGCATGGCTGTTAGCAGACTTGTTAACTTTTATTGTAACAGATAACCTCCTGTCGAATATGTTTAGTAACCGCTGACCTTTGACGTACCATTACACCACGTGGCCTCACCTTCGTCATCTCTTTTCTCCTCCAATGCTTGGCTGGGTTGCATTGAAGGGGAGATAACAGCGCCAGACATGTCGCAGGAAGGAACTCCGTTCGCGTCCCTTGCTTTATAGCAAATGGTGTTCTCGTCTGCCGTTGACTGGCTGTTGGTCACTTCGACAGCGCCGTACATGCCACGGGGCTGGTAGACCCCAGCCACGCCGTTTGATACAGTGTCGCCGCTGACCGTCGGCACTGTTGATGTTTGATACAAGAGATTGTCCAGGCCCTTGGGCGGCGTGCTTTAGGAACAATGAAATTCAATTGGAAAACTAGTTAAAAACTTCTGGCAACAATGGAGAACACTACAGTTTTTTTTTAAACTAGTTGCTATTTCTAGTCGTATTTTCATTAAAAGATCATAAGGCCCAGTACAGTGTAACAAAAGAAATGAAAGCAGTGATATATCTGTATTGACCACATCTGGTACAGTGTAACAAAAGAAACAAGAGTTATGATATAGACCTATCTGTATTGACCCCCTCTGGTACAGTGTAACAAAAGAAACAAGAGCTATGATATATCTGTCCTAATTCCTATCTAAAACAATAATATAGCGAGTGTGTTATCCAACCCATATTTCAGGGAACCGCTGACGATGACACTCGCTTGACGGGGCGCAGTTTATGTGGTAATGTTATGGGGTGCATCAACTAAACTTGATATATTTCCAGCCCTTCTCCAACAACCGCTCCAGACGTGTCTCTCTTCATGCACGTCTTAACGCTCCACCAACCGTCTTAACGCTCCACCAACCGTCTTCACGCTCCACCAACCGCTCCGGAGGTGTCTCTCTTCATGCAAGTCTTACGGCTCCAACAACCGGTCCAGACGTGTCTCTCTTCATGCACGTCTTAACGCTCCACCAACCGTCTTAACGCTCCACCAACCGTCTTCACGCTCCACCAACCGTCTTAACGCTCCACCAACCGCTCCGGAGGTGTCTCTCTTCATGCAAGTCTTACGGCTCCACCAACCGCTCCAGATGTGTCTCTCTTCATCTACGTCTTAACGCTCCACCAACCGCTCCGGACGTCTCTCTCATCTGTCCTGTCTGCTGAGGAAGGCTCTTGGTCGAAACTTTCTTACCTTATTGTCCTGTCTTTTGATTCAAGCTTCCAAATACCTTGTTCTTCTATTTGAAAAACCTAACTTTTAATACTTTAAAAACCAACTTTTTAAATTTTAAAAACCTAACTCAACTCTTCATCAGTAGAATTATTGTGCTTCCAATCCTATTAAAACTATGTCTTTTCTGAAATGTTATCCGTAGCGAATAACTAAACACCCCTTGGGGATTGACAGAAAGGGGAGGAGATACCCTCTAAGGCAGCGGTTCTCAGTCTGTGGGTCCTTTCCCAGGTGTCGCCTACAACCATCTGAAGACACATATACGCCACAGTTATGAAGTAGCAACGAAAATAATTTTGTTGCTGGGTGTCGCCACAACATTTTATAAAGGGGTCGCAGAATTAGAAAAGGTTGAGAACAACTACTCTACGGGGTATAATCAGATATAATGTGTATATAGTTTAAATATAATATACTAGAAAAGAACACCCGATATTATCGATATAATAATGGCAGGCCTTTGGCGATCATTTCCGACTACTATTGTGAAAACTCATCAAAATTCCGTTTTTTAAAAAGAAGTATCTATGTAATGATGTTTACTTTTCTAACATCATTAAAAGTTTTAACAAATATTTTTCTGCTATATATTATACGCCAACCCTTCCCCCCTTTTGTGTTGAACTAAATTTGTTCCCCTCTAAACATGGCCTTAAATTATCAAATCTAAATGATCACAAATTAACGTATCGTTGTCAATAAAGGAAATGATTGATGGCTGATTTCTACGTTATATAAATACTTTAGATGTCGTGAGATTTCAAATTGTTAATTCTTGGACCTACAATACGACTTTTCCTGCCCCTAAGCAGAGGCGTAGCGTGGTGGGGGCAGGGGGGACAGATGTCCCCGGGCGCCAAACACTCTCGCTACGCAACTGCCCCTAAGCTGAATTCTGTTTCCCCAAAAATTGTGAAAGCTTAATCTTAAATTTAAAACAAAAACTGTATATACCATTTTAAATATGTTTTATATTAACGGAATCATTAAAAATGTAATCAAACTTTTTCTTTGTTTTCTAATATTATTATCGAAAAATCGTAAAACAAAGAATTATTTTATCTAAAGAAGTCTGTAACAGCCTTGGGTGTCTTTTTTTTTACAGATATGTTATTGATCTCATACACCCACCCACTTTACTGTTCGAAAAGTAGTAAACAAAAATATATTTTCATTTGAAAGAAAATCTTAACCTATCTCTATTTTTCAAAATGAAATTTCCACGCATGTAAAATAATTGAGTTTTGATATTCATGGGTAACTTATGTCAATGTACCCACGTTTTGTTTACGTCATGGATTTTCTTATTTGTTAAACATGCGTTTATTTGTAAAAAAAAGAAAGAAAAAAAAAAAAAAGAGAATGTAACATCTCTTTTTCAAAGCTGTAATATCATTGGATTTAAAGATGTTGTCTTCCACGCAAAAATCTACACACCCTTTTTTCCTACCCTCGATATGTATGAACCCAGGACCCAGGAAGGTTAATTATTTTTCAAATTTATTCCTTTATTCTGAGGCGTATCTTGTGTTGCCTGGGGCAAAATTTAAGTATCGAACCCCCCTCTCCCCCCCCCGGCCCCCCGCATTTTTAATAACTTTTTTAAAAATCATCCAAGGGATTGTTAGCCCCGTACGTACGCAAATATCCATTTTTTCACTTCATGTGATATTAGCTCTTATTTGGATGAGTGATAAGTACAATATTGAATGCTATTCGGCCATGGAGTTTCGCTGCACTGAGGGACTTAAACAGAATTTTCTTATTAAAAGTATATTCAAAGGTTACGTTTTTATTACGTTATCGTGTTACAATTTTTTTAATTTCTTGTTGGTTACCAGTCTCCCCCATTATTACCGTTGTTGTTTTTTATTCCTTCTACATTTTATTTAATGTTTATCATTGTCTATTTTTGTATGCTTGGCGCACACCTTACTTTTATATATTACTGCTGACCTTGACTATATATTACTGCTGACCTTGACTATATATTACTGCTGACCTTGACTATATATTACTGCTGACCTTGACTATATATTACTGCTGACCTTGACTATATATTACTGCTGACCTTGACTCTCTATTATCCATTACATTATATTTCCCGGTATGATTTTTTTTTTAATTCACTGTACAGTGAATTCAGTGGATCAATTTTAAAGATTCTGATTGTTATTTCAGCTTATGATCATCCTATGTTAACTTGGCCAAGTGTTCTCATACCACATGATTTAGAGCCCTTGCCCAAAGCTCCATTTATCCAAAGGCTCATTTTGCTTATATGGCGTCTAGTGTCTCATGACCCAGGGGACACTAATCTCTTATCTTGTACAGGTCAAAACCAAGGGCATTATCCGGGGACTCAAAATTCCTGTGATCACGATGTGATATGGGCCCCGGGGGGAGTGGGGTGGGTTCATCTTACATAAAAATAGTGTTGTACTTTGGTCCCTGACAGTATAGAACAATAAATATATTTCGGAAAATGTCGATATCTTGTGCTCTATCACAAGTCCTGTTCTATCACACGTTATGTGTGTTCACTTTCATTCAGCTATCTAACATGCTATGTACTTGATTGTTGTAGTTTTTTTTTTTTTTTTTTTAAAGTTTTCCTAAAGAAATCGGTGAGCGTTTTATCAATGATCTATCTGACGGTGAAAATGGTCCATTGCTGAAGACTTTAGCTCAACAGATAGTCCTCCCGCATGGCATGGAATAACTTCTGTATGTCTTTGACTCCGTCATTATTCTTCTTAATGAAAACATTGGCAGATGTCTTCTTAGTTTTAGAACTCTAATTGTTTTATCACAACGAGGTCTGATTGTTTCATCACCACGAGGTATGATTGTTTCATCACCGCGAGGTCTGATTGTTTCATCACCAAGAGGAAAGAAATTTCAACTCACTTACAGGAAGTTAAATAAATTGACCGTGGAGATGAGGAACAACTTTCGTTCCACAAATTTATCAGAACATGTCTTCTATCAATATGACTAGACCCAGGGCCAACTTTTGTGTCTTTGGTTAGACCAAGGGCCAATCTTTGTGCCTTTGGTTAGACCCAGGGCCAATCTTTGTGTCTTTGGTTAGACCTAGGTCCAATCTTTGTGTCTTTGGTTAGAACCAGGGCCAATCTTTGTGCCTTTGGTTAGACCTAGGTCAAATCTTTGTTCCTTTGGTTAGACCCAGGGCCAATCTTTGTGCCTTTGGTTGGACCAAGGGCCAATCTTTGTGTCTTTGGTTAGACCCAGGTCCAATCTTTGTGTCTTTGGTTAGACCCAGGTCCAATCATTGTGTCTTTGGTTAGACCTAGGTCCAATCTTTGTTCCTTTGGTTAGACCCAGGGCCAATCTTTGTGCCTTTGGTTGGACCCAGGGCCAATCTTTGTGTCTTTGGTTAGACCCAAGGCCAATCTTTGTGCCTTTGGTTAGACCAAGGGCCAATCTTTGTGTCTTTGGTTAGACCCAGGTCCAATCTTTGTGCCTTTGGTTAGACCCAGGGCCATTCTTTGTGTCTTTGGTTAGACCCAGGTCCAATCTTTGTGTCTTTGGTTAGACCCAGGTCCAATCTTTGTGCCTTTGGTTAGACCCAGGGCCATTCTTTGTGTCTTTGGTTAGACACAGGTCAAATCTTTGTGTCTTTGGTTAGACCCAGGTCCAATATTTGTGTCTTTGATTAGACCCAGGGCCAATCTTTGTGTCTTTTGTTAGACACAGGGCCAATCGTTGTGCCTAAGGTCAAACCAGTTTGCTTAGACCAAATCATCAGTTATAATTATTTCCGCTCCTTTATTCATATATTCATGGTCATGAATCTTTCATTGTCGTCATTCCATTGTCCTTCACCCTACCTGCCTCCCACCTGCCCCCCATCTTTTCCTCTCCCCGCCAGTTGTTCTGTCAAAGAAAAGGTCATGCTGAAATCGGTAATCAATTCAAAGTTTAGACAACAGTGCTGGCGAACTCATTCAGCGAGCTTGTCTGACCTTGCCTGACCTTGTCTTACGAGATTCATTGATGTCAGTCTGACAAGACTATCAAGTTATCTTCTTTTATTTTACTTAGTCTGCGATTCCTTCTCTGGGAAGAGATGGACTCAAGCAATGGCACTCAAATCAGCGATCGGATTATACCTCGAAATTCCCAGCTCTTGTGTCGTAGAGCGAAATATGGTACCCCATATCACCATATGTATCACAATACTAAACCATACGACACATTATGTCACCACATGTATTACAATACTATACAATACGACACATCATATCACCGTATGTATCACAATATCCTACCTTACGATACATCATGTCAACATATGTATCACAATACTATAGCATAGGACACGTAAATCATATAAAAAACATGTATTTAATTATTTGGTACTAGAGCTATGTCACATCAAATGTCACATCATGTTACTGCTATGTCAACAAATACAGCACCATATACAATGGTAGACCTATGTCAAAATACCCAGTGCCTTATAACATAAAAACCTATATCAAGTTATAGAGCACCGCATGACCTGCTACTCCTATGTCAACATATACAGCACCTTACACCATGCTCCAGCTATGCCACCCCAGGTAGCCCCCCACCCCCACCCCTCGCCCACTATACCTGATAAAATGAATACCTTGGATTACCTCCGTTGACCGCCTCGCTGTTGAGGCTCGCCCTTTTAAGGTCCAGCGATGTGTGGGGGTCGTCAGCTGAGCCTTTCATCAGGCGATGGGCAATCTGCTCGATCAGGGCGATCGTAAAGAATCCACCGGCCACAACAGTTTCAAACACAGGGAAGTCTATGGTCACGTCGGCCTGGTTAACAGAAAGGTCAAGGTCAACTACACCTAAAAATGGCACATAAATTTCAAAGCAGTTTGTCATCGACGGAATGTGTGGAAAAACATTTTTTTTTTTAAAGGCCGAATAAAAAACTTTTTTTTTCAACTACAAGATTGTATAAAATGTGGCCAGGTGCCCCTTCATAGTAATACGCGTCCAGGGTTTCTTTCAGCTATATCTGCGGGAGGGCAGTCCCCCCCTCTCCCCCCCGGGAAAGCCAAGTGCCCCCCAATAAATCAACTGGCACTGCTGGAACTGCCCCCCCCCCAAAAGGCCCGTTCTTAGGCATACGCTGACTACTCATCCGCGTAGGGCCCCGAACGTGTGGGGGCCCCAGTGAGGCGCCCTCGATCTCCCCCCCCCTTTTTTTTAACTGGCACTGCAGCCGTCTGTGTCATTCACGTTACCTTCCTCATCCTGAAATGTATCATTCTGAGTTGAATTCGGAGGCAGTGGAAAGGAAGCAGCAGGGGGGGGAGCTTTGGGTGTGGCAGACAGGAAATCAGGAGCTTGGCCATGGGAATGGGAAAGAGGAAACATTAATGAAGGCAGAATGGAGGTGCCGCAGTTGTAGGGGGTGTTTTCTCCTCAGCTCGAGTGAGCTCCACCCCAGGACACCCCTTCAGGGGCCCCCAACCTACGCTCCATGCTTAGGGCCCCAAACTCCTAAGAACGCCTTTGCCGCCCCCCTCCCCCAGAAAACTCTGAAGTACCCCCCGGGGGAAAATTTCTGAAATAATCACTGTACGCGTCTACTGTTGTAATCCGTAATCATAGCCATTCATTTCATTATCCAACTGAGTATGGCTCGTTATGAAACACATGTGTATTGCCAGTTATGAAACACCTGTGTATTGCCAGTTATGAAACACATGTGTATTGCCAGTTATGAACGGTTGTCATACTTTGAATAACCTGTTAAATCCAGAGTTATCCCCCAAGTTTACTTGAATGATTGCCATACTTTGGATAACCGGTAAAACATGTGGCATTTTGGATAACTCTGGAGAACAAATTTTGCTATCCAGAGTTATCCACAATGCTGTGTGCTAGTTAAAGATACTTAATTGTTTGTCACTTTAAATACATTGTACTCTATATGGATCTTTTCTGATTGTTTTCCCTTTTCTTTCGCTTTTTTTGCTTTTACAATTACTTTAAGGACGAGGGGTAATAAGGGGAGAGACTGCAATCAGGTTAGTACAACTTAAACTCATTTTATTTAAGGATGAGTAACGTTATGGTTCACAAGACTTCATTTTCCTTTACGTTTACACTGTACTAGTTTAGTTATTTCTCTATTTAATTAGAATGTGTATCAATATGCCATAAATAAACATGTACAATGGATCAATTAAAGAAACTTATGTTATCTATCTTAAAAGATAAAGTGAGATATCTTCGATTGATAAACACAGAACAACATTGTCAACTCAACTTTCGCCTTCCATTGCCAGCACTGACCTTAATGAAGTACTCCTCCATTTCTTCCCTCCCTTCAGCCAGTAGGTGGAGCATACACGCCCCAAAGAACACGCCCCCGGCAAAGCAGGTTAAGTAAGAGATGACAAGTTTTCTTATCCGCGCCACCCGGGGCGTCTGGTTTCCATCTTTGACCAGCAGGTAGGGCGGCCATCCAAACAGGAGGGTGTCAATGAACAGCAGAACCATACAAAGTACCTTGGTGCTGGTGTCATCCATTCATGCGTCACACAGACCTTAAACATGGGTAACGAAAATATGGTCAAGCAGAACATATGGGGTACTCATAGTACAACGCTAGGATTACACGGGGCCCTTGTTTAGAACTTGAGAAATGAGCATTGCCGGTGAAATGTGGAAAATGGATATATTTCAATTATTAAAAAATGATTGATACAATTTTGAACAAAAATTCACGCCACTTTTATAAAAGAAAGTATTTGTCCCATCCCGGCGAGGGATTTAGTTCATGGGCTGAACAATATTTTGTAAACAATATTTAATGGGAACAATAAAAAAAAATGTGCGTTTTGAAACAAAATGCGATATTATTGTAAGCAAGTAGCACGATGCCTTGAAGCTTCTCAAACTGTCAAG
Organism: Lymnaea stagnalis; assembly: GCA_964033795.1. Lineage (NCBI taxonomy): Eukaryota > Metazoa > Mollusca > Gastropoda > Lymnaeidae > Lymnaea > Lymnaea stagnalis. The sequence continues at coordinate 1,331,501 of CAXITT010000009.1, forward strand.
ACGATAACTTGTTAAAAGCGGTTGAACAGTTAATATGAACATTTGTCGTTTATTTTCTGCAATTAAAAAACAACCTAATGCATCAGTAGTAGTTATACTTCGTAAATGAACTTTTCATATTTCTATAACTATACATATTAGCCGTAAAAAATACCTAATAGTTATAAGTATAGCAACTAAATGTAACTTTTAAAATTGGAACCCAAACTTTAGATGCCTTGGTTGTTGTTTCAATTCGTTCGTCCCATTGTTGAGGAGTCAAATGTCTTCTTGCGGCCTGAGCCTATATACGTTAAACATGAACTATAAGGTTAACCCGTTCTCAGGGCCGCAGGACAAACATGGTACGCTGTATAGTACCGAAGGGATTCACCAGACCGATCCCAAAACATGGTACGATGTATAGTACCCAATGCATTCACTTGACCGATCCCAAGACATGGCACGAAGTATAGTACCCAATGCATTCACCAGACCGATCCCAAGACATGGCACGATGTAAAGTACCGAAGACATTCACTAGACCGATGCCAAGACATGGCACGATGTATATTACCCAATGCATTTACTAGACCGATCCCAAGACATGGCATGATGTAAAGTACCGAAGGCATTCACTAGACCGATCCCAAGACATGGCATGATGTATAGTACCCAATGCATTCACTAGATCGATCCCAAGACATGGCATGATGTATAGTACGAAGGCATTCACCAGACCGACCCCAAGACATGGCACGCTGTGAAGTACCGAAGACATTCACTAGACCGATGCCAAGACATGGCACGATGTATAGTACCGAAGACATTCACTAGACCGACCCCAAGACATGGGACGCTGTGAAGTACCGAAGACATTCACTAGACCGATCCCAAGACATGGTACGCTGTGAAATACTCAGTGCTTTCAAAAAATCGAACCCACGATGTGACTCGCTGTAAAGAACTGCGAGCGTTCAATAGACTGATCCCAAATAGGGTTTTGATGTCCCGGGATTTGCGTATCCCTAGAAACTGCCGTAGAATTTTCCTCCTTCCGAAATCCCGGAATGAAATTTATTTCATTAAAAATATAAACTTAGTTAAACTAATTAAAAACTTGATTTTGTATAGTCCTTTAATTGTTATTGTCTATGAATAAATAAGTAAACTTTTTTAACTATGGTTAGTTAAGAGTTTGGTCATTAGCTACTAGCTCAGAGGTTCTCAACCTGTGGGTCGCGATCCCTTTGGGGGTCGAACAACCCTTTCCCAGGGGTCGCCTAAGACTATCGGAAAACACAAATACTCTACAGTTACGAAGTAGCAACGAAAATTATTTTGTGGTTGGGGGTCGCCACAACTTGAGGAACTGTATTAAAGGTCGCGGTATTAGGAAGGTTGAGAACCACTGTACTAGCTGCTTCATTTTCTACTGCTTATCCCAAGCTAATAATATGCTGGTTAAACGAAAGTTGGATAAACCACCTGTAGAAAGAAAAATAACTCAACACTTTGCGAAATTTAGATTCTTTTACAGGTTGCTACTTTTAGCCTCAAATCCCTTATGAAATATTGACATGCAAATGTTGCTAGCAATTTGTAAAAAATGGGTTCTGTTTGACAAAAAAACAAAAACAAAAAACAAAAAGAAAATTAGGAATGTAGGAATGTTCTCACTGTGTTAAATTTGGGATTTTTTAAAAAACACTGCATAATGAAAAGGTAGCTTGACACATCAAGTCTTGGGATAATCAAGTTACCAGAGCACGGGTTCCAGCCCATGGGGGGAAGGGGGGGGGGGCGACCTCAAAAAAGGGTTTGCAAAGTAATTTATGTGCTTTCGCCGTTTGAAATAATAGACTAAAGGAAGTAGTGCTTTTTAAATTTAAAAAAAAAAGAATTTTTTAAGTTGCGTCTTAAAGTTTAAGTTACAATTTCAATTATGACATAAAATAAGTCGACAATTGCATTACTATAAATATGTCAACAATCACATGACATTAAATATGTCACCAATTACATGACAATAAATATGTCGACAATTGCAGTACAATAAATAAGTCGACAATTACATGACATTAAATGTGTAGACAATTACATGACAATTAATGTGTTGACCATAACCTTACACTGGAAAATTAAGTATTAAAAAGGTTTCCTTTCCAAGAATTGACCATATTTCAAGGCTCGTTTTTCCAATCTCTAGTGGTAAGGGTCGATTTACTTCGAGATGAATGTGGTCGTGAAATGAAAACGCATGAGAACCTCTGTACTATTGTGACAGAGTTTATTACCTGGGTGTAGTCAACTGTCGTTGACATTTCCTGGCGTATAACGACAATGTGTGATAATTGTGATAAAAAAGAAAAGAATATTGCATTCCAAAAGTGTAGGCACCGGATGTTGTGACATGGAAATATTTCCCGGGAATCCCTTTGTTTGGTCTACATCGTGCGGGACTCCAAGAGAATCCCTGATCCCAAGTTATTGCATCATGTAAAGTACCCTGATCCCAAGTTATTGCATGCTATCAAGTACCCTGATCCCAAGTTATTGCATGCTGTCAAGTACCATGATCCCAAGTAATTGCCTGCTGTCAAGTATCCTGATCCCAAGTTATTGCCTGCTGTCAAGTACCCTGATCCCAAGTTATTGCATGCTGTCAAATACCCTGATCCCAAGTTATTGCATGCTATCAAGTACCTTGATCCCAAGTTATTGCATCCTGTCAAGTACCCTGATCCCAAGTTATTGCATGCTATCAAGTACCCTGATCCCAAGTTATTGCATGCTATCAAGTACCTTGATCCCAGGTTATTGCATGCTATCAAGTACCCTGATCCCAAGTTATTGCATGATGTAAAGTACCCTGATCCCAAGTTATTGCATGCTGTCAAGTACCCTGATCCCAAGTTATTACATGATGTAAAGTACCTTGATCCCAAGTTATTGTCTGCTGTCAAGTACCCTAATCCCAAGTTATTGCATGATGTCAAGTACCCTGATCCCAAGTTATTGCATGATGTCAAGTATTCATGGCATTAAATAGACCGATCACAAGAGATGGGACGCCTTAAGTTAGGGGGGGGGGGGGGGTAAGCGCTCAATTTCAAAGGCCCCAAACGAAACCCCTAAAGAAAAAAAACAAAATAAAACAAGTCAACAACATAGAAACTGAATCTGTGTTGTCTATAGATTAGGATTCAAGAAACCCCACAGCCTTTTGTTAAAGTCACTTTTTTTTTTCAATTTTCCACTTAAGGGTGCTTCACCTTGCATGCAGTTCTGCCATTAACAAATACCGTATAAGACGACTTGCTACCCTACTTTTCCTGTTGAAATATCAGCTTTGGTCTCCTCTCGCCGTAGAAGACTACCCCTAGCTTTGGGCTACTCTCACCGTATAAGACTACCCCTAGCTTTGGGCTACTCTCGCAGTATAAGACTACCCCTAGCTTTGGGCTACTCTCACCGTATAAGACTACCCCTAGCTTTGGGCTACTCTCGCCGTATAAGACTACCCCTATCTTTGGGCTACTCTTACCGTATAAGACTACCCATATCTTTCGGCTACTCGCCGTATAAGACTACCCCTATCTTTGGCTACTCTTACCGTATAAGACTACCCATAGCTTTGGGCTACTCGCCGTATAAGACTACCCACCCCTCTTCCCATGGGAGCTGCCAGGATCTTTGTTTTCTAAGCTGTCAACGAAACTAGAGGGCGCCTGTCCCTGAAGTGTCAGCACGCCTTATACCAGCTTATAAGACAACCCCCGGCTTATAAGACAACCCCCGGCTTATAAGACAACCCCGGCTTATAAGACAACCCCCGGCTTATAAGACAACCCCCGGCTTATAAGACGACCCCCGGCTTATAAGACGACCCCCGGCTTATAAGACAACCCCCGGCTTGTAAGACAACCCACGGCTTACAAGACGACCCCCGGCTTATATGACGACCCCCGACCCCCGGTGTATATGACGACCCCCGGTGTATATGACGACCCCCGGCTTATATGACGACCCCCGACCCCCGGTGTATAAGACGACCCCGGCGTATAGGACGGCCCCTACTTTTGAAAAAATGTTCATGGCTCAAAACGTCGTCTTAAACGTCGGAAAATACAGTGTATTTATCAGAAACCTTTAGACGGTAAGACTGGCTCATATGGCTCTGGATTTAGAGTAAAGACTCCTGTAGTATTCATGCATGTCTAACAAAGGAAAAGATAATGCTTGTTATCTCTGCTTTACTTGGATACAGAGTTATCCCCTACTGGCTAAGCACGACATGCCAACTCAAGCAAAACGTGAGGTCATCCGATAAAGTCCAAGAGTATTTGACAAAGTGGGTTGATCGGTTACTGGGGGGATTTTTCTTGACAGCTCCTGACCCAGCTCCACAATCCGCCTTGTCTGTGACACAACGACGTGTAAGAGCGACCCAGGTGGCCCCTCTGGGTTTTGTCCAGGTGTCGCTACGGTCAAGTCTGTCCTTGGAAAGGCCATGGGTGGAACACACAATTCGATATCACCTTATTCGTGCTTAGTATCTTCAGTTGAGATGCGCTCATTGTGTAACATTTAACATATAGTCACCCTCAAAATTAAACATATGCACGCCCGTACAATTGAATATACACACCTTTGAAATTGAATATACACGCCCGTACAATTGAATATAGACATTAGACGCCATTGAAATTGAATATACACACCATTAAAATTAAATATAAACACCATTAAATGGAATATACACACCATTAAAACTGAATATACACACCATTAAAATCGAATATGCACACCATTAAAATTGAATATACGCACCATTAAAATGGAATATACACACCATTAAAATTGAATATACGCACAATTAAAATTGAATATATACATACCATTACAATAGAATATACACACCATTAAAACTGAATATACACACCATTAAAATTATATATACACACCTTTGAAATTATGAAACAGTAACAGAGTAATTATGGTGACGTTAATGACTTTGAGATTCCTGCCGCCTGTTCAAGTTAACGAGGTGACTAATTGGTGTGACGTAGGTTATACTTTGATTCATAGCTCCACGTAGGGACGAGCCAAATGTATTGCTCCTGTTAAGACGCTCTGTATTTTAACTATCGTGATTAAATGTTTTAGAAACACTGCAAAGATCTCAGTTGGGGCGCAAGGCAAATGTCTGGGGTTGTTACTACACTATTCAAAACATTAAAATTGTATTAAACTAAATCAGGCTTAGATCAGTCTACAAAAAAAAAAACCTAGGCTAAAAACAACCAACCACTATGCTATGCAACATTTCAACTAAACCAAAGGTTCATTCATTTATTCATTAAAAAAATCAACAGTTTGGAAGCTCCATAAACATGGAGGTTGTAGAAAATAGTACATGCCTAAGCCCCCCCCCCAATCCCACAACACACACATAGTTTATACGCTCGCTCACACACATATACACGCACATACACATACATACACACATGCGCGCAAACAAATTCTATATTATTTGATCGGAATTGAATGCTTTGATTTCCGTCACTTTGTGAAATGCTAAATACGACGTTATACATTAAATGATAATCAAGTATGAATGAAAAAAAGTTAATTTAAGAAAATCAAGACACAACTCCATGATTAATTTCATTGAAGGGTGGGGTTGGGGGGGGGGGGTATACAAACTCCTATCTTTGATAATGGCAAAGAATTTCTGATATGTAATTATGTAATTATTTGTCATACTGCTTTGCTAAACATGTGGCTTACATTTTTAATCTATTTAGTTGGTGGTCGTTAAATGGAGTCTCACTTATGTTTTTATAACAAGAACAAGGTTCGTAGTGTAAGAGTAGCTTCGATTACCTCAGTCAGTCGTAATTTACCTGCACTCTAGGCTCCTTTTAAGAATTATACCATGAAGTAATACAACTGAGAATCTAAAACCACTTCACGCTTTTTCTTGGGACCCATTCAATTTCTGAAAATCAGAAGAAGAAAAAAAGCCTATGTATTCAGACGTAATATGAAAAGATCTATCCGCCGTCTGCCATCACTGAGCGTTGGTCTGTCCTTACCCAGAAAGGAACGCTTACTCTATCAGGGGAAACAACTCTTAGGTATGCTTGCACAGCGCTGTGGGTTTTAAAAATCGTAGCGCCAATCTCCCACTGCGAATGATTTTCATTTGGCTATTAGCACGGCCCTTAATTTACTACAGATACGATATAATGGAGCTGTTTACCCTGTCAGCTTCCCATATCTTAATCTTGATAATAATTTAAATCTTTGCATGTAAGGATGTTTGAGATAATCAGTTTCTCTCAGGCTGAATTGATAGCCAATAGGCTAACAGATAACTCCATCGCCGGGGACAGTGGCAGGAGCGAAGATGTTTTAAGAACAAAAACATGGTATTTATCTGAAGCAGAATGTGTGCTACGTAGAGACACTCTAATAAAATAATATGTAAAACCAGAAGTGTTGGAAGAAAAATCCCCCCCCCCCCCAGTTTTAAGAAAAAAAACATGGTATTTATCTGAAGCAGAATGTGTGCTACGTAGAGACACTCTAATAAAATAATATGTAAAACCAGAAGTGTTGGAAGAAAAATCCCCCCCCCCCCGGAACAAAGTCTGAATCTGGAGCCCTCCCCCACTCCCAAAGCATCAACTATTTTTTTTTAATATGAATTATCATATTACAGTTTAACTCGCCGTTGTAATAAAGATTTTAGCACCTCCATAACTGGAGCACACAGGCCCCCCTTAACACCAAGGGCCCCCTTAACACCCAGGGCCCTCTTAACACCCAGTGCCCCTTTAACACCCAGGGCCCCCTTAGTACCCAAGGCAACACCCCCGCCCTCGGAGCTTTCCCTGACACTGATAAAAGTTTGTAATTTCTTTAGATGTTAACTGAAATAGACATGGTTGAGATGGTAACTGGTATAGACTTGTTTGAGATATTAACTAGTGTCAACCTGCTTGGGATGTTAACTGGTGTGGAGATGCATGAGATGTTTGCTGGTATAGACTTGTTTGAGATGTTAAAAATAACGTGTAGGCTTCGTTTTTTTTAAAGTCTAAGTTCAATAAATCTCTTTAAAATTTAAATTATAATTTTAATCATTGTATGCTTTCGTTTTGTCTTACAGTAAATCCACCCCTCCGATTATGACTTTGAACACCATCTTGTGTTTGCAATCGAATTTTTCCTTTGCACGATGCATTTGTCGGATTAAGACGTTTGAGACACTGTTTACAGGCAACATAGGGACACGTAGATGACTAATCATCGTCCACAGATCGTGATTGCAGTACGCCCTGGCTGGGGCGCTTGAACATATAATGCGATGAAAATAATAAAGAAGACGAAATAATACGTGGAACCGGATAACCTTTCAATGTTTGTATTTATATTTATACATATTTTTACTATGTATAAAACATATGTATATATGCAAAAAGAAGCCAAATCTGAATAAATAATAAGCCAAATCTCAATTTTAAAAAAGTAGCCATATCTGAATAAAAGGAAACCAAATCTGAATAAAAATAAGCCAAATCTGAATTTTAAAAAACTAACTAAATCTGAATAAAAAGTAGCAAAATCTGAATAAAAAGAAGGAAAATCTGAATAGAAGAAGTCAATCTGAATAAAAGGAAACCAAATCTGAATAAAAAGAAGCCAAATCTGAATTTAAAAAAGTAGCCAAATCTGAATAAAAATAAGCCAAATCTGAATTTAAAAAAGTAGCCAAATCTGAAAAAAAGGAAGCCGAATCTGAATTATTAAAAAGCCAAATCTGATTAGAAATATGACAGGCCGTTACTCTAGCCATTCGGCATTAATCCTAATATAATGCAAGGTCACGACTCACTCCACACGAGGACAGCAGATTATATAATGCGTGCCTTATTCGTGATGTGAGTGCCAGTACGTTGCTTTGGCTCTTTCCAAAAAATATATCATTAACAATGAAGAATTTGAAACATATAAAATAGTTTGATCAAATTAAATATTATAAAACAATACTATTTAGTAACAATTATAAATTGTATAAACGCAACATCACAATAAACACACAATTTCACAGCATTTCTCTGTTCCTAAATTAAGAGTAGATTGATGCAAAACTAAATTCAGGAATACGCCAGACTAAATCCTTGTATTTTGAGTTTATAAAATTTTTCAAGGGATGTGTCCAAGCACCTTCCCCCCCCCCCGGCCGCCCGCATCTTGGTTTGGCTCAGAAACCTTCAGCGCCTTTGATCCCACCCACCCCCCCCAAGCCCCGCCTACCGCCAATGAGATTGACCGAAGCTTTTCTATAAATAAAACTATGGATATAAGTCAAACCATTGGGCCCGAGGCCAATCTGATGACATTCGCAAGGTTCAGCTAGTGTTACTAATTATTACGTTCCGGGGCCAGTTGACGCATATTCCAGGGACAGCGCTATTTCGCGTTTCATTATTTCCGGTTTCATTGTTCCTAAAAGCACTATATGTTTTTGGTGGTGGGGGAAGGGGTAGCAAACTCAAAGTCCGCCACGGGCGGCACACTGTCTCTCTACGCCACTACACAAAAAGTCTCTTTTCATGTTTAAAAACGGACATATCACCGTTATACTTTATTAAACGCAATATTTGTTAATGTGACCACAGTCTCAAACTTTGTTAATGTGACCACAGTCTCAAACTTTGTTAACTTGACAACAGTTTCATACTTATTAAACCACAGCTAGACCTCATCATCGCTAGGCACGTCATAACTAGACCTCATCATCATTAGGCGCGTCACAGCTAGATCTCGTCATCGCTAGGCGCGTCACAACTAGACCTCGTCATCGCTAGGCGCGTCATAACTAGACCTCATCATCATTAGGCGCGTCACAGCTAGATCTCGTCATCGCTAGGCGCGTCACAACTAGACCTCGTCATCGCTAGGCACGTCATAACAAGACCTCATCATCATTAGGCGCGTCACAGCTAGATCTCGTCATCGCTAGGCGCGTCACAAGTATACCTCGTCATCGCTAAGCGCGTCATATTTAGACCTCATCATAAGGCGCGTCACAGCTAGATCTCGTCATCGCTAGGCGCGTCACAACTAGACTTCGTCATCGCTAGGCACGTCATAACAAGACCTCATCATCATTAGGCGCGTCACAGCTAGATCTCGTCATCGCTAGGCGCGTCACAACTAGATCTCGTCATCGCTAGGCGCGTCACAACTAGACCTCGTCATCGCTACTCGTGTCACAGCTAGACCTTGTCTGACTGTCTTGGGAAGCAGGTCACATTCCCCAGGACTTCAGAGACTCTGTCAGTATTGGGAAGTAGGTCTCTTTCCCCAGGACATGAGAAACCTTGTCTGTGTTGGAAAGCAGGTCACATTCCCCAGGACTTCAGAGACTATTTCTGTGTTGGGAGGCAGGTTACATTCCCCAGGACTTCAGAGACTATTTCTGTGTTGGGAGGCAGGTTACATTCCCCAGGACTTCAGAGACTATTTCTGTGTTGGGAGGCAGGTCACATTCCCCAGGACTTCAGAGACTCTGTCTGTGTTGGGAGGCAGGTTACATTCCCCAGGACTTCAGAGACTATTTCTGTGTTGGGAGGCAGGTCACATTCCCCAGGACTTCAGAGACTCTGTCTGTGTTGGGAGGCAGGTTACATTCCCCAGGACTTCAGAGACTATTTCTGTGTTGGGAGGCAGGTCACATTCCCCAGGACTTCAGATATTATTTCTGTGTTGGGAGGCAGGTCACATTCCCGAGGACTTCAGAGACTATTTCTGTGTTGAGAGGCAGGTTACATTACCCAGGACTTCAGAGACTCTGTCTGTGTTGGGAGCCAGGTCACATTTCCCAGGACTTCAGAGACTCTGTCTGTATTGGGAAGTAGGTCTCTTTCCCCAGGACATGAGAAACCCTGTCTGTGTTGGAAAGCAGGTCACATTCCCCAGGACTTAAGAGACTATTTCTGTGTTGGGAGGCAGGTTACATTACCCAGGACTTCAGAGACTATTTCTGTGTTGGGAGGCAGTTCACATTCCCCAGGACTTCAGAAACTAGACCTCGTCATCGCTACTCGTGTCACAGCTAGACCTTGTCTGACTGTCTTGGGAAGCAGGTCACATTCCCCAGGACTTCAGAGACTCTGTCAGTATTGGGAAGTAGGTCTCTTTCCCCAGGACATGAGAAACCTTGTCTGTGTTGGAAAGCAGGTCACATTCCCCAGGACTTCAGAGACTATTTCTGTGTTGGGAGGCAGGTCACATTCCCCAGGACTTCAGAGACTATTTCTGTGTTGGGAGGCAGGTCACATTCCCCAGGACTTCAGAGACTATTTCTGTGTTGGGAGGCAGGTTACATTCCCCAGGACTTCAGAGACTATTTCTGTGTTGGGAGGCAGGTCACATTCCCCAGGACTTCAGAGACTATTTCTGTGTTTGGAGGCAGGTTACATTCCCCAGGACTTCAGAGACTATTTCTGTGTTGGGAGGCAGGTTACATTCCCCAGGACTTCAGAGCCTATTTCTGTGTTGGGAGGCAGGTCACATTCGTTAATTCATAATTGCTGTGTTGCTTATGGTTGAAATGGCTAGAAAGACTTTGAGATTGTATGCTTGTAATTAGTTTTTGTAGTGTTGCGTTTGTTTTAAATGTGGTAAATTATATATTTGTTTTTTTTTTGACTTTGTACCGCGCTTCGAGCCTTTGGGGATGAAGCCTGTTTTTAAATGAACTTTATTATTATTATTATTATTATTATTATTATTCCCAAGGACTTCAGAGACTCTGTCTGTGTTGGGAAGCAGGTCACATTCCCCAGGACTTCAGAGACTCTGTCTGTGTTGGGAAGCAGGTCACATTCCCCAGGACTTCAGAGACTCTGTCTGTGTTGGGAGGCAGGTTACATTCCTCAGGACTTCAGAGACTCTGTCTGTGTTGGGAAGCAGGTCTCATTCCCCAGGACTTCAGGGACTATGTCTGTGTTGGGAGGCAGGTTACATTCCCCAGGACATGAGAGACTCCAACATCATAACATTTAACAAAAATAAGGTGGCCGTAGTGATTTTTCCTTACCGAGGAATTTCTCTCCTTGCTAAAACACTTCTGAGAGAGTTGCATTGGTTGCCGGTCCGCGCTCGCAAAAAGTACAAAATTGCAACTCTGTGCTAACGCTGCTTGCATGACCTGGCACCGTACTATCTCAAAGCACTCATGACGACTTATGCACCCACTAGACAACGCTCATCCGATAGTGGCAAACTCTTGATACCACGTGTTCGCCGTGAGACTTGCGGAAGGCGAAATTTCGCATTTGCTGGCCCAACAATTTGGAGCACATTTCCTGACGCTCTCAGAAACAACCAGACGCTGGAGCCTTTCAAAATCGAATTGAAAACACATCTATTTCGCAAACACCTGCTGTGGTGATGTTGTCTACCATCTTTTCCAGCTGGCTATTATCTCCTAGATGTATATTGGCCTGTGTTGTTTGTGTTTGCAAGGGATGAAAGACTTAGAATGAGTATTCTCGTATGTAGTTTTGTAATGTTGCGTTTTGTATTTCAATGTGGTATAATAATATAGATTTTTTTGTCATTTCTCTTTTAATATGGTTGACTTTGTACCGCGCTTCGAGCCTTTGGGGGTGAAGCGTGATTTTAAAATAAACTCTATTATTAGTATTATTATTATAAGTTGGAAAGATTTCCGCCCGTGTCGATTGCAGAGTCTGGTTAACTGCATCTACCCAGTATCGCAGTGTTGCTTCCGATGTGGTCGTTCAACTATAGGTATGATACTCTCGTTACGCCAGTTGCATGAGAAGTGTCGTGAACAGTATAATTCTCTTTACATTGCTTTCATAGAACTGACCAGTGCATTCGGCTTGGTAACCCTGAATGGCCTGTTCAGTATCTTGCATACAATTTTTTGTCCCCTACGACTGGCCACATACATATACATAAAGTTATTTCACGAAAACATGCTCAGCACATACGGTACCTTCAGTAGAGCTGTCTCTGAGGCATTCACAGTAAGCGGCAGAGTGAACAGGTCTGCGTATTTGCACCAACGCTCTTCTTCATTTGCTGAGTGGGCTATCCACAGAGGGCGTCTATATTTCCTCTACCCACAGAGGGCGTCTGTATTTCCTCTATCCACAGAGGGCATCTATATTCCCTCTACCCACAGAGGGCGTCTATATTTCCTCTACCCACAGAGGGCGTCTATATTTCCTCTACCCACAGAAGGGCGTCTATATTTCCTCTACCCATATAGGGCGTCTATATTTCCTCTACCCACAGAGGGCGTCTATATTTCCTCTACCCACAGAGGGAGTCTATATTTGTACCTCAATGCCGCCATCCTGTGTCGTGATGGTGAACCATGGTGACACATCATTGTATCGCAAAACTCCAGTTGAAACCGCTGCTTCAGCAGACGTGAAAATATCTTCTTTTTTCCAGATAATTTTAAGTTTAAAGATATTATTGAGTATGTCAGTTTAAGTATCAAATGCGTGGTGATTGGGGGAAAGTGGGAGTGGGGGGGGGCTGTAAATTTAGCCTACTCTCTACAGCAGTGGTTCTCAACCTTCCTAACACCGCGATCCTTTAATACAGTTCCTCATGTTGTGGTGACCCCCAATCATAAAATTATTTTCTTTGCTATTTCGTAAATGTGTAGTTTCCTATGGTCTTAGGCAACACGTGTGCAGGGGTCGTTCGACCACAAAGGTTGAGAACTGCTGCTCTACAGACTTACATAAGAAATGTATTTCTTGCTTACTAATAATATTAAATATCCCTAAAGATCTTCACATTCTGTTCAGATGATGTCTAAGGAATTTTTTTTTAAATCTTATCTTACCTTAAGCGTCAAATGGTTTAGACTTTAGGCAAAACAGTCCTTATATTTTATGCTTTGAATTACAAAATTATCCTTTTTTAAATTGAAGTCCGAATTGATAACTGTAGGGTGGACAAGGCGATCAAAAGAAATGTAAAGAAATATTAAAATATAATGCATTTAACGAAGAAATTTTTCGCAGCAATCATAAATTATCTTTAAACGTTAATTTCACCACCATCAACCACCCACCCCAAAATTTATTTGGGAAATAAAAACAATAAATAAATTGTCAATTGACAATAATTAAATTAGGTAGCCCTGAATTATCGTGCTACCGGGAGTGTATAAAATATTTAAGAGAGTATAACAAGCAAATGCTGTGCTTCAGTTCAACTTTTAAAATGTGCAATTTGTCTCATAACAAGCACATAGTGTATGTCAATTCAACTTTTAAAATGTTCAATTTGTCTTATAACAAGCACACAATGTATGTAAGTTCAACTTTTCAGATGTGCTGCTGTCCTCTTACCTTCTATGACCAAATAATGCTTTCTTGTAGTCACTCTCATGTGAAATGTCTTAGTGCAGCCCGCCCCCCCTTCCCCACCCCCGGGTTGCCATGACATACCTACAATACCCGATAATTAACATTGATTTCACGGACGCTAAGTGACGTTTTTCTAATTAACCAATTAAATAATGGATTGCATGTCTCGTCTTAAAGTTGGGCTGCTGTGAGTTATTATACCATGATACATTATTTATGTATCGTTTTATAGTTGGGCTGCTGTGAGTTATTATACCATGATACATCATTTATGTATCGTCTTATAGTTGGGCTGCTGTGAGTTATTATACCGTGATACATCATTTATGTATCGTTTTATAGTTGGGCTGCTGTGAGTTATTATACCGTGATACATCATTTATGTATCGTCTTATAGTTGGGCTGCTGTGAGTTATTATACCGTGATACATCATTTATGTATCGTCTTATAGTTGGGATGCTGTGAGTTATTATACCATGATACATCATTTATGTATCGTTTTATAGTTGGGCTGCTGTGAGTTATTATACCGTGATACATCATTTATGTATCGTCTTATAGTTGGGATGCTGTGAGTTATTATACCATGATACATCATTTATGTATCGTTTTATAGTTGGGCTGCTGTGAGTTATTATACCGTGATACATCATTTATGTATCGTTTTATAGTTGGGATGCTGTGAGTTATTATACCGTGATACATCATTTATGTATCGTTTTATAGTTGGGATGCTGTGAGTTATTATACCATGATACATCATTTATGTATCGTTTTATAGTTGGGCTGCTGTGAGTTATTATACCGTGATACATCATTTATGTATCGTTTTATAGTTGGGCTGCTGTGAGTTATTATACCGTGATACATCATTTATGTATCGTTTTATAGTTGGGATGCTGTGAGTTATTATACCGTGATACATCATTTATGTATCGTTTTATAGTTGGGATGCTGTGAGTTATTATACCATGATACATCATTTATGTATCGTTTTATAGTTGGGCTGCTGTGAGTTATTATACCGTGATACATCATTTATGTATCGTTTTATAGTTGGGATGCTGTGAGTTATTATACCGTGATACATCATTTATGTATCGTCTTATAGTTGGGCTGCTGTGAGTTATTATACCGTGATACATCATTTATGTATCGTTTTATAGTTGGGCTGCTGTGAGTTATTATACCGTGATACATCATTTATGTATCGTTTTATAGTTGGGCTGCTGTGAGTTATTATACCATGATACATCATTTATGTATCGTTTTATAGTTGGGCTGCTGTGAGTTATTATACCGTGATACATCATTTATGTATCGTTTTATAGTTGGGATGCTGTGAGTTATTATACCGTGATACATCATTTATGTATCGTTTTATAGTTGGGCTGCTGTGAGTTATTATACCGTGATACATCATTTATGTATCGTCTTATAGTTGGGCTGCTGTGAGTTATTATACCATGATACATCATTTATGTATCGTTTTATAGTTGGGATGCTGTGAGTTATTATACCATGATACATCATTTATGTATCGTTTTATAGTTGGGCTGCTGTGAGTTATTATACCGTGATACATCATTTATGTATCGTTTTATAGTTGGGATGCTGTGAGTTATTATACCATGATACATCATTTATGTATCGTTTTATAGTTGGGATGCTGTGAGTTATTATACCGTGATACATCATTTATGTATCGTTTTATAGTTGGGATGCTGTGAGTTATTATACCATGATACATCATTTATGTATCGTTTTATAGTTGGGCTGCTGTGAGTTATTATACCATGATACATCATTTATGTATCGTTTTATAGTTGGGCTGCTGTGAGTTATTATACCATGATACATCATTTATGTATCGTTTTATAGTTGGGCTGCTGTGAGTTATTATACCATGATACATCATTTATGTATCGTTTTATAGTTGGGCTGCTGTGAGTTATTATACCATGATACATCATTTATGTATCGTTTTATAGTTGGGCTGCTGTGAGTTATTATACCATGATACATCATTTATGTATCGTTTTATAGTTGGGCTGCTGTGAGTTATTATACCATGATACATCATTTATGTATCGTCTTATAGTTGGGCTGCTTTGAGTTATTATACCATGATACATCATTTATGTATCGTCTTATAGTTGGGATGCTGTGAGTTATTATACCATGATACATCATTCTATCAAAAGAAGCAACATCATGTTTACAATTAACTTTGCTTTTAAAACCTGAAAGTTACTCATTTGCTCTTCAAGTTTTCCTAGGTTTAAATAAATAAATGTGCATTTTTTAAATACATCATAAACTCCTTAAAAACTTGTGTAACATATCATTTAGTTTGGTTTGTTTGTTTGTTTGTTGTTTTTTTTTTTTTTTTTTTTTTGTTTTTTTTTTTTTTTTTTTTTTTTTTTTTTTTAAAGCAAAGTCATGTCAGATTAGCTCTAGATGTCTCCCACAGGTTTCTCCCCCAAATTTCTCCAACAGGTGTCTCCCCCAAATTTCTCCCACATATGTCTTCCACATATGTCTCCCATAGATGTCTCCCACAGATATCTCCCCCAAATTTCTCCCACAGATGTCTCCCACAGATTTTTGCCAACTGGAGGAATGTATAATGTTCAAAGTTTAGCAAAGAATCTGGGACAATGCCAACATTATAATATATAGTCATTAAAGAATAGTTTTGTCTTCTGAAGAAATTAAAAGAACCTAAAATACAAAGCGTGTGTCAACATTGCATTCATTGTAAACAAAAAACATTAAGTAAACAAAACTACGATTAATTAAATAAGAAACATTAAGTAAACAAAAACATTAAATAAATTAAAAAAACATTAAGGAAACAAAAGAACCCCCTTTTCTTTTTTTAAACTCTCAAACCCATTATTTCCATCAATAAAATAAATCAAAGCACATTTTGGCGCCCCTAAATAGCTGGCACCCGGGGACATATGTCCCCCCTGCCACCCTTCGCTACGCCTCTGGGCTACATTTACATTTTTTTTTTATTTTTTTTTTTTCACTTTAGCTGAATTGAATTAATAACATTAGAAAACCAAGTAGCGACTAGATGGAAACTAAATGTAAGCCAAAGGAAACTGCAAAGCACTAAAAATAATAATGTGCTTTGCTGCGAATTATTGTGTGTCAAATTGTCTTAGCAAGATGCATGTCTTTGTATACGACCATGGCGCTTTCTATTTAACAATTATTATTATTTCATTTCCCAAGCTGACTCGCTGATAATACTGGGTGGCCAAAGTTTGTGTGTGAGTGTGTGTGTGTGAGTGTGTGTGTGGGGGGGGGGGGGCATTTTTAAGTTGTGTCACAAATTCTACAAAAGAAAATTGATTTAACGGTCATTTAATCAGTTAACAAAAGGAAGGCAATGATTTTTT